>CP139502.1:14446855-14619063 GCA_021014915.2 Artemisia tridentata subsp. tridentata
GGTAAGTCGGGATCGTTCGCAGGGATTTGTATAGTGAATCTATGTGTAAGTCTAAAAGCTACTAAAAGTAATTCACGAAAACATGCAATGATGATAAAAATGATAATTCAGATGATTAAAAACTACACTTGCTTAGACTAGTATACTACTTTTGATAAGCCTGATTGTGATAACTTTTGTTAACATGTTGGTTGTGATAATTAGTTGGTGAACTAATCTATTGTTTCTACAAGTTAAACCTTTGTCAAGATTTTAGTTCATAAAAACAAGCGTTACGTTTAACCAATCAATTCAAGATCAATTCAGGGTTCATAAGTCTTGGTGTACAAACTTAAACACAAAATAGTTTCTTGTTTATCAAATATGCTTAGGAGATGGTCAATACAAAAGGTAACCGATTCATAGAAAAATAGGTCACAATTGATTGGCGACTACTAATCTTTCGACCCTTGATGTAGTTTACAATCAATCCAATTTGATAGACAAAAAGTATTCTTATTACAATCATAGTTAAGTTCCTTTGTTTAATCAAGAACAATGAGTGAAAAGCAATCATTCATAGACAAATGATTATAACTAGTTAAGTAACATTAACTCTTTCGACCTTCACTATTACTAACTAGTCAAACTTGACCAACAAATGTCATTATGAAACTTAACCACAATTGGATCTTAGAATCAACTTGAAATTGAATTAAAACATGTTATCACAATTATAAGCAAATCATTAAGCAATGCACATCATCTAAGCAAGTGCACAAAGGCACTAGCCACTCATAGCAAACATGAACATAAGCTTAGAACTTTGAACATTAGAAACCGTAATTAAAAGTCTTACAATGATTCAAAATAGATTACAAATGGTAAAGTGATGATACCCAAAGTATTGGTGTTGATTTCTTGATGTTTTGACTTCCAAATGTTGACTTCTTGACCTCCAAAACTCCCTGGACTTTTTAGGACAAATTTGAGAGTGTTTTTATGAGTGGTTGATGATTAAAGAATTTATTGATTAAGAGAAGCACTTTGGTTTGATAATTAGTACTTGTAACACTTCACAAAAGGCTCTATTTATACTATTCTCCAAGACTAGGGTCTTTAATGCTTCACTTGGCCTCCAAGTAGAGTAGAATAGACTAGATGAGTCAATGGAAGGCTTTAGAACCGGATGTATGAAGTCACATAACTTAATAATGAAGTTTGGCAAATCAGCAAGCCTCCAACCGATCGGTATTGTGGCCAACCGATCGGTTGGTCTTCAGAACTGGCCTCCATCCGATTCGGTTGCGGGCTGCATCCGATCGGATGGAGTGATGTTGTTTAGCTTATTTTTGGACTTTTTTCATTTGGCTTGTTTCCTTCTTTTGGTTCTTGGTTCTTCATCCAAACTTGCTCTTTTCTTCGTTTTGGAACTTGTCAACTTGAATACTTGGACCTTTATCCTTTGAAATTCCTATTTGGTGCAGAACTTGACACAAGAATCTTTGTACCTTTATAAATACTTCCTTCTTCCTCATTTTTTCATCTTTTTCTTCCTTTTTCCTGTTTTTGGCTACATATACTTTGCAAACACACTTTGGTACAATTAACTAACAAAAGCATATAAATATAACCAAATAACACCTATAAAAGTACAAATAACGCTACTAAAAATATGCACAATTTAAGCGTTATCAAATCCCCCACACTTAAACTTTGCTTGCCCTCAAGCAAATCTAGAAGTAAAAACAATAATCCACATGGTACTCAAGGGTGTTTAAGAAAAATGTGATGCAAATCTATCAAGTACAAGTACAAGTACAAGTTAGATTTATCATTTTAAGCTTTTATAATCGAATCATTGAGATGTTTGACAATACCCTATTGATTTTCTTGCTTGATTAACATTACTAAACACCTCACGAAAAAGGAACGAGATATAATTCACTCAAATCACTCATTTGTATGATTGTGGATATATAAGAGAAATCACACTCATTGCTCAGTCATGATCTAAATATTACCATAGGCTTGTACAAGAAACAAAACTACACCGAAATGGCGTGAGCGCCAAGTATTCATATCAAAGAGGGCTTTTATTCGGGTTTAAGGCTTCAAGGGTTATATTAGACCTATGTGCAACTATCTCATGCAAAACATAATAGCTCGCTAACAACGAATTCTTGCATTACCAAATAACGGATGGTCACTAAGGATAACCTTAGATCGCTAGCAACGTTACCTAATTCCTCAAGAAATCGGATGGTCACTACATGTTAATACACTTGATAATTTCACAAAGCCATAAGGGTAAGGATAAGGCATGGGATATATTTAGAAAAGGTTGATGATAAATAATATACAAAATAGTCAAAGTCTACTAACCAATTGTTGCTAGCTACTTCTCGAACCACTATCATGCAATCTTGAAAAACTCCATACTTGATCGTTCAACACTTTATTCCATAGCTCATTGGCTATCCTTTTCACCTTATAGTTGCGATGACTATTTTTTTTTTTTTTTTTTTTTTTTTTGAACATAAACTTATTCACTTGTCATCATATAGTTGCGATGACTTTTCTTTCACTTCACTTTGATAACTGATTATGGAGTTTACAACTTTCTTTGAACTTTCATGATTTCCCACATAACATCCATCTTGCCAAATAGCTAGCAACCAACCAAGACTTGACTAAGGGTAAGGCTAGGCTAAAAAGTGTAAAATCTTTTTGTATTTCTCTGGATTTTATCAAAAAGAAAAAGATAGGCTCAGAGGGTGTAACTAGGGGTATCTAGCGTTAAAGATAAACGCTAACAATAGGGTTAAATTGGTGGCTAACTAGTTAGTGTAACTAGCTAAATATCAATACAGAAGGCTATTTGGGTTAAATCCTAAGGTTGCCTCTTATCACGCATATACACTTATATCACACATGAAATGTGATCTCACAACGGTCTCATAATGATTTACAAGCACAAGTTCTGGAATAAATAAAATCACCGGCACACTCATAGCAAAAGAATCAAAGCATAAAAGATGTATGCTACATACGAAACAGGCTTAAATCCTCACATTTTAGTGGAAAGGGCTATAATATGTGCTAGCTAATGTTATCGATCCCAGAATGGATTGCAATATTAATCGGGACACATCTTAATTTTTCAAAAATTACAGGTTTTACCAGTGGATTGATCCAGTTATTCTAATATATTATCCTTAAAATGACAAATAACTATATTACAAGGGCAAACAAAATTTAAAAATCTAGCATGAAATCTACAATCTACTCTTATTTTCCTATTCACCCCCCCCCCCCCACACTTTAAGTTAAGCATTGTCCTCAATGTGATAAACGACTTTAAGGAATGAAAATAGGGAAATAAGAGAATAAACCATATTTTCCATTCTTCAAATGATTCTTTGATCCAAGTCTCCTTGCTTGAAATCATTACCTGCAGTAATCTTTAAACAAACAAAACACACGAAAGCATCTCTACGTTTTATTAAAAGGCAGTTATACACCCCCACACTTAAGTTCAACTAACGAATTAGAAAAAATTTGGGGTTTAATCACTTCTAAAATAAAAATAAAAAGTAAAAATAGCAAACACACGGGTTGCCTCCCGAGAAGCGCTTATTTTATTAACGAGTCATCAGCCTGACTCAAACATCTTTCTCTCTACGTTGGTGTAATCTTTGGCTTCTTCTTTGAAAATTTTGGAACATACACCACGTTTTCTATCACAATTTCCTCCCCAGTTCCATCTATGTTGTACAGCTTTGTGGTTTCCCAAACTTTAGGAAGAACATCATAGATAAACTCATAATTTTCCTTGTAATCTGTTGGGTAAGGTGTCAGAAATGTGATAGGTTCATATTCCGATTCAGTCAGAATCTCGTTAATAGAAATCTCATTCATTTGCTCCTTATCGTAGTATAATTTAATTCGGTGGCCATTAACAATGAAACTTCCTCCTTGTTTATCATATAACTCGACATATCCAGACGGAAATCTATGTTTCACGATATAAGGTCCGAACCATTTTGGTCTTAGCTTAGGAGCTTTGAACTTGTATTTCATATTGAAAAGCAGAACTTTATCTCCAGCTTTGAATTCTTTCCGAATTCTCAGCGTTCTATCATGATAAGCTTTAGTTCTAGCTTTGTACAGCTTTGAGTTCTCATAAGCTTGTAATCTCAATTCATCGAGTTCATGCAATTGCAAAAATCTCTTTTCTCCAGCAATTTTGAGATCAGGATTACAATTTCTGAGTGCCCAGTATGCGCGATGTTCAATTTCGAACAGCAAATGACAAGTCTTTCCATACAAAATTCGGTATGGTATTTTACCAATAGCAGTTTTGTAAGCCGTACGAAACGCCCACAGAGCATCATCTAGTTTTTTCGACCAAACGGCAGGATTATCTTTTACTATTTTTTCGAGAATCCTTTTTAAGGCTCTGTTGGTATTTTCAACTTGACCACTGGTCTGTGGATGATAAGCTGTAGCAAAACGATGATGAACTCCATATCATTTCATAATTTTCTCCATTTGTCTATTACAGAAATGAGTTCCTCGATTACTTATTAAAGCTTTAGGAATTTCATAACGAGCGAAAAGCTTTTTGAGAAAATTAACAACTCGTGCGTCATTTGTGGGTAGAGCTTCGGCTTCAACCCATTTGGAAACGTAATCGATAGCAACAAGAATGTATTCGTATTTGTGTGATTTAGGAAATGGACCCATAAAGTCGATTCCCCAAATATCGAATATTTCGCAGACTTGAATGTTCTATTGAGGCATTTCATCTCTACGAGAAAGACTACCGGATTTTTGGCAAGCATCGCAGTTTTGAACAAGATTATGAGCTTCTTTGAAAATTGTTGGCCAATAAAATCCAGCATCAAAAACTTTCTTAGCTATTATGGAAGGACCATAGCGTCCCTCAGTCAGGCAATGATGGCATTCATCAAGAATTCTTCTTGTTTCAGAACCATAAACACATCTTCTGATCATCCCATCGGGACACATCTTGAAAAGATAGGGTTCTTCCCAATAATAGTGTTTTAATTCTGAAAAGAATTTGCTTCGTTGGGCATGAGTTAATCCTTTCTTGAGAATTCCTCCAACGAGATAATTTGCAAAATCTGCAAACCATGGGATTTCTTTTTCATCATTTGTGTCAGCAATCATGAAAGTTTCATCAGGGAAGTAATCGACGATTTCATCTTCCTTTAACTCTTCCAAATTTGGATTTTTGAGTCGAGACAAATGATCAGCAGCTAGATTTTCTGCTCCTTTCTTATCTTTGATTTCTATGTCAAATTCTTGGAGTAGCAAAATCCATCGGATAAGATGTGGCTTTGCATCTTGTTTGGTAAACAGATATTTGAGCGCTGAGTGGTCAATGAACACAATCGTTTTTGAAAGCATAAGATAAGATCTGAATTTTTCGAAAGCAAAAACAACGGCTAACAATTCTTTTTCCGTAACCGTGTAATTTTGTTGAGCATTGTTAAGAGTCTTGCTAGCGAAGTATATAGGACGGAAATGTTTTCCTTCACGTTGTCCTAATACAGCTCCAACAGCAAAGTCACTTGCATCGCACATAAGCACAAACGGTAGTGACCAATTAGGTGAAACCATAATGGGTGCACTAGTCAATTGGTTTTTCAATGTTTCGAATGCCTTCATGCAATCTGCATTGAAGTTAAAAACATAATCTTTTTCAAGAAGTTTCGTCATGGGACGAGATATTTTTTAGAAATCTTTAATAAAGCGACCGTAGAAACCGGCATGTCCTAGAAAACTTCTAACGGCTTTAACGTTCGTTGGAGGTGGTAATTTGGTGATAACATCGATTTTTGCTTTATCAACCTCCATTCCTGCACTGGAAATTTTGTGTCCAAGCACAACTGTGGAAAACTAGAAGGGGGTTGAATAGTTTTACGTCTTTTTAATTTATTATAAAACCTTTGTTTACTTTTAAAAACTTAGATTCAAGTTTGTTATGAAAAATAAAACTTAAATCTTATTATTAGTTATATATGTATTCTTTTTAAATTGATTGTAAAAGTTTTGGTTTCTTGAATGGATTTTCAAATTGATCTTTATGTGAAGTCGACCTCTAATTAATACTAGTAATTACATAAGCCTATGTTTATGAAAGTAATGACGATGCAAGTAAAGAAATAAATAAGGTATGGAAAGATCTAACCGAGACACGAGAGATTTATAGTGGTTTGGCTACAAGGACACCTTCCTTGCCCTACTCCACTCCCCGAGCACCGAGTTTGAGAGTTTTCTTCACAACTTCAATAAGCTCCCTTATGGCGGAGAAAACCTTACACGACTTTGGCTTACACCGGCTTAACGACACAAAGCTAAATGTCGAGTTCTAATGGTAGCTAGAACCAATCTCACAACTTCACAACACAACTTCTCCACGACTTATTCACAACGGCTTCACGACTTGAATTCAAGAACTTCACGACTAGGACTTCACGACTTCAACACGACCGCTTCACAACTTCTATGCTACGGCTACACGACTTCAACACTAGGACTTCACGACTAGAGCTTCACAACTTCAACATGACTGCTTCACAACTTCTATGCTACGGCTTCACGACTTCAACACTAGAACTTCACGACTAGAGCTTCACAACTTCAACACGACCGCTTCACAACTTCTATGCTACAGCTTCACGACTTCAACACTAGGACTTCATGACCTCTACCTTACGGATTTGTGACTTCTATGCTAAGGCTTCACGACTTCTACACAACGACTTCACGTCTTCAAAGCTACGGCTTCACAACTTCTACACAACGGGTTCACGACTTCTACTCCGCGGCTTCACAACTTCTACACTATGTCTTCACAACTTCTATACTACAACTACTTATACAACTTCTTCACTACTTACATACAACACTAATCTACTATACACACCTTACACACAAATGAATGAATGATTTACAAACTTTGTTAAACTAACAACTTAAGTAACAAGATGATACTAAGTTGTAATACTTCTAATCTTGATTGATAGAAGTATTCTTCTTTTGCACTTGAATGAAGGAAGCTTGGATCACTTGGAAACCAAAGCTTAAGATTATATGATCAAAGGATTTTTTAAGATATGAAATGTGATTTAAAACAGAAAGTTTCAGTGTGCAAAAAGTAAGTAAAAATCCAGGGGAAGGCTTGTATTTATAGGAGAAAAATCTGGACAGCTGGAGCCTACTGGAGCGTGGCCGGCCCCCTTAAATAGGGGGCGGTCCCCTTAATTTTAAGGGGGCCGCCTAGTAAAATTAAGGGGGCCGCCCTTGCTGAACGTTGGCCAGTTTTGTCCTTTTGTGGGGAAGGTTTTTCTGGAACATTTTAACTGATTTTGGTTAAAAATTTGAATTCATATTTTTATAAAAGATTAAACATTTTTATTTAATACCAAAAATGTTTTTCAAAAATATATAAAATGTTTTTGATGTTTTATAAAAAATCTAGTTATTAAGAAAATGTTCCTTTGATCATATAATGCATTAAGCATTAGTTCATTCATACCTTAAGTGATTTGAGTTGTAGAAATAGATATTAACAACTAAATACTTGTTTACGTCATAATTTTCCGATTAATGATTTTACATTTTGTGATTATCAAAACGTAGAGATATCGAAAAATATTAATAACGTGTTTAGGCATTATTTATATCAACAATCTCCCCCTTTTTGATGATTACAAAATCTAAACTCATTAAATCTAAAAATTAGTTTTTAGACAAGTATTTAGTGAGTTTACATCTATTTCTCCCCCTTTTTGTAGAATCAAAAAGGTTTAACCGACAAGTTTTAAGTGTAAAAGTGTCGTATGAGAACTCCCCCTTGATGTGTACTCCCCCTCGTTTGGGGGCACCAAGGAAACGAGCTATGGAACGCTTGCAAGAAAAATGTTAGAAGCACAAGTATATGTAACAACAATGAGCAAGCATATAGAATAAGAGCATTCATTTAATAGAAGTGTTGTGTATAAATACACAACCAAGTAGATTACAACATAAGGCATGCAAACATTTAAACAAAACAACTAATGATACTACATAATCATCCTAGGAGTACATGATCTTCCATGGAGCTTGCATACAAAAAGGTTTTAAAAATTATTTTTAAGCATTGCATATGCATAATTGGGTGAAAATGGAGGTGATGGTGGTGTAGTGGGTGAAGGTGGTGTAGGTGGTGGTGGTGGTGGGTTGGTAATCATGTGTTCAAGTGATGAAAACATGTAGTGTATCTCATCTCTAAGACCAAAGATTATGGTCCGGTTATGGATGCACCAAAGACAATTGTCACCATGGGCTTCAAGCAATGCCCAAGGTATGGGAAAGAATGGTTGTGAGATTGGTGATGGTGAGAAGTGAGCATCAAAAGGTGTGATGGGTGATAAGGAAATGGCAAGTTGGGTGAATGGATGTTCTTGAGTGGAAGATGGTGATGATGCTCTTGGTGGTGATGATGGTAGGTGGGAGGTGATGTAGTCATTGATGGATGAAGTGGATGGTAAGGAGGAAGATGAGGCTCCATGGGTAGAGGGTGTTTTTGATGGTGCATTTGGTGCACTTGGGGATGAACTTTGAGGTGGTGGTGATGGAGTTTTGGTGTCATCTTGGGTTAAGTCTATGAAAGGTTGTTTTGGTGGTATGATGACAAGTCTTTGCTTCCTTGGAGTCTTAGAGATGGAGGATTTTGGTGATAACATGGTGGTTTTGGATGGTGAAGGATGATGGAATGAGAGGTGATTATATGGAGGGAATTTATAATATGAAAATGTGATTGGTTTAGGTTAATTTTTGAGGTTTTGTAGGAAGATTCCTGTTGATATAAATAATGCCTAAACACGTTATTAATATTTTTCGATGTCTCTACGTTTTAATAATCACAAAATGTAAAATCATTAATCGGAAAATTATGACGTAAACAAGTATTTAGTTGTAAATATCTATTTCTACAACTCAAATCACTTAAGGTATGAATGAACTAATGCTTAATGCATTATATGATCAAAGGAACATTTTCTTAGTAACTAGATTTTTTATAAAACATCAAAAACATTTTATATATTTTTGAAAAACATTTTTGGTATTAAATAAAAATGTTTAATCTTTTATAAAAATATGAATTCAAATTTCCAACCAAAATCAGTTAAAATGTTCCAGAAAAACCTTCCCCACAAAAAGACAAATCTGGGCAACGGACACCTTGGGCGGCCCCCTTAATTTTACTAGGCGGCCCCCTTAAAATTAAGGGGACCGCCCCCCTATTTAAGGGGGCCGGCCATGCTCCAGTAGGTCTCCAGCTGTCCAGTTTTTCTCCTATAAATACCAACCTTCTCCTGGATTTTTACTCACCTTTTGCACACTAAAACTTTCTGTTTTAAAACCTTTCTAAACATTGTAAATCCTTTGATCATATTTTCTTAAGCATTGGTTTCTAAGTGATCCAAGCTTCCACCACCAAAAGTGCAAAAGAAGAACTCTACTTCAACTAGTGAAGAAGTGTTATTACTTACCTCATTCAATTGTGTTGTTGTGTAAAGTGTTGTATAGTTGTGATAAGTAGATCCTAGTGTAAGTAACTAGTTGTGTTGTAAAGAAGTAGTGTAGAAGTAGTTGTGGAAAAGTAGTCGTGAAGAAGTCGTGAAGAAGTCGTGAAGCCGTTGTGAAGCCGTCGTGAAGAAGTCGTGATTAAGTCGTGTAGAAGTTGTGTATAAGTTGTGAGATTGGTTCTAGCTACGATTAGGACTCGACATCTAGCTTTGTGTCGTTAAGCCGGTGTAAGCTAAAGTTGTGTAAGGTTTCTCCGCCATAAGGGAGTTTGTTGACATAGTGAAGAAAACTCTCGAGTAGGTGACTCGAGGAGTGGAGTAGGGCAAGGAAGGTGTCCTTGTAGCCGAACCACTATAAATCTCCGTGTTGTGGTTTGATCTTTCCATCTCTATCTTTCATTTCATTATATTTACTTTACTTGCATTGCTTATCTATACTTGTTTATATTTGTTCATATTGATCAAGAGTTGAATTCACATAAGATAGAATCGAAGTTTTAAAAAGTAAACAAAAGTTTTCATAAATTAAAAAGACGTAAAACTATTCAACCCCCCTTCTAGTTTTCCACAATTGGTATCAAGAGCCACGTCAAACAAGATTTTTAAAATAAACTGTATTTTAAAACTTGAAACGATCTATGGAATCTGAAAAATATTTAGAAGGGCAATCTATGCAAAGACCACCACTATTTGAAAGTGATGGATTTTTATATTGGAAAAATCGATTCGAAACTTATGTGAAATCAAAAGATCTAGATCTTTGGCATGTTATTACTAATGGTGATTTTTTATCTATTCAACATAATCTTGAAACTAAAAAGGATGAAATAGTACCTTTTGAAAAACAAAGTGATGATTTAAAAAGAAAACTTTCTAAAAATAATGAGGCTAAAATGGTTATTTATAATGCGTTACCACGTAAAGAATACGAAAGAATCTTTATGTGCGAAACCGCAAAAGAAATTTGGAATTCTTTACTAATAACTCACCAAGGTAATAGTCAAGTCAAAGATAATAAAATAGATCTTCTTGTTCAACAATATGAACAATTCACGATTCCGGAAGAGGAATCAATTGATAATGCATTTGCTAGGTTTAACACAATCATCACAAGTTTAAAGGCACTTGATGAGAGTTTTTCTAGTAAGAATTTTGTCAGGAAATTTCTTAGGGCTCTTCATCCAAAATGGCGAGCTAAAGTTACGGCGATTGAAGAATCGAAGAACCTGTCAACTCTTCAACTTGACGAGTTGATTGGCAACTTGAAAGTCTACGAAGCAATAATCAAGAAAGACTTTGAGATGGTCAAAGGAAAGAAAGAGAAAAGCAAGTCAATCGCGTTGAAAGCTAGGAAAGCATCAAGTGACGAGGATAGCTCAACCTCCGAAAGTGATGATGAAGAATATGCCATGGCCGTAAGAGACTTCAAGAAGTTTTTCAAAAGACGAGGAAGATTCGTTAGACAACCACATGACGAAAGGAAAACACTCCAAAGAAACAAAGACGACAAAGGTAGCAAGAGCGAGAGGAAGTGCTTCAAATGCGGTGATCCAAATCATCTCATTGGAAGATGTCCTATGATGTCAAAGGAGAAAAACCAAAAGGCGTTCATTGGAGGAGCATCGAGTGACAGTGAAAAAGACAAGAAAGAAACCACAAAAGAGGAGAAGTGTCTTATGGCTAAGACATCAAGTGAGGTACGTTCCGAAACCGAATACTTTAGTGATGAAAATTTATCATTAGATGAAAAAGACCTAGATAACGAATATAATAGGTTATGTATATTAGGTCAAAAAGTAATGACTAAAAATAAATCACTAAAACACATAAATAACCAATTAGAAAAAGAAATACTAGAATTAAAAATTAAACTACATAACTTAGAAAAAGGCAAAGAAGTCTTTGAATGTAAAACATGTCAAGAAACTAAAAATGAAAACGAAATACTTAAGGAAGAAATTTGTAGACTTAACAAATTTGAAAATAGTAGTAATTCACTTAGGGATATAATAAGCATTCAAAGAATATCAGGAGATAAAACCGGATTAGGATTTAACTCAACTAAGGCAACAACTAGTGAAACTAAAAATGTAAAGTTTGAAAGTGAAACTAGTAATAAAAAAATATTAGAGTCAAAGCCTAAATATATACTTATAAAAGATAGAAAAATACCCATAGCCAATAATGAGGAAATAAAAGCTTTCTACAAACCATCTTTAAAAACCGAAGTAGAAAACTCTAAACCAAAGCTTAGGTAAAAAACACCTCCTCCTAGAAGACCACCTAGTCCTCACCCTCGGCCTAAAACACCTCAACCTAAAAGAAACCAAAATAGACCAAACCGTCATAATAATAGTTACCCAATGTGGAATTACCCGAATCCACCAAGCTTCAATCCTTGGGGAATACTTCCACCATACATGCATCCTAGTCAACTACAACCCATTTTTGGTTCAAACAACTTTGGATCAATGAGACAATGGGGACCAAGTGGCTAAATTGCTATCTCATTGGATTATTGGCATCTCTTCCTTGATTGACTTCTACAAGTCAAACATAAACGCTTTGAAGCGCTTGAAGACCACATGTTGAAGACTAAAAGGTACGCCCCTCTTTCATGCTCATCATTATGTGCGTAGATTAATGAACTAGCCAATTGCATGCCCCCATAAGTTTTTAATGCCTAGTTTAGTTAGTACTTGTATGGTAGTTAGTAGATAATCCCTTATACATATACATAATATAAATATATACATATATATATTCATATTATTATATATACTATATACATATATAAATATATCCGCACATAACCTAGATACGTCATTTGTTGACTATCTAGAACTAAAAGAAATTGTTCATCCTCGAACCTTTTCTTCCCCCTTTGCCTCTTTTGAACTTTAACGTTCAACACGAAAATCTTCCGTGTCCACTATCACATAACTCATGGTGATGAAGAAAAGTGAGTTAAGTGGATTAACGTAGAAGTAGCACTTCGACCGTCGCGTCAAGAAAACTATGGATGAAACAAACTCCCGTCGCCGTCAGCACCTATCTCCGTCGTTACCTCATCATTTCTCGACTCTATTCAACATCTCACGTTTACACACAATATAAATATATATATATATATATATATATATATATATATATATATATATATATATCTACATATAATATATAACAATATGCGTATGATGTCATCAAATGCCATAATGCCCAGTAAGCGCCCTTAAATGCCCAGTAATCAGGCATTAATGCCCAGTAAGCAGCCATTAATGCCCAGTAAGCAGGCATTAATGCCCAGTCATCATGCCATGTGGCAACATTTCTCCATATTTTTTTAATTTTATTTTTTTGCAATTAAAATTCGTATTTAATATTAAAATTCGGTATTTAATATTAAAATTCGGAATTTTTTTTAAAAATTTTGCCACTTACAAGGATTGAACCTAGGTTGTTGGTAACATTAACAAGCATCATAACCACTAGACCAACACATTTTTTTGATTATATCTTGCAAGCCCAAATCTATAAACCTATGCAAACAATACAAGTTGGGTAACCCTAATCAAAACATATATTCAAAACATATACGTAATTATCAATATACAGTCCATTATTATACGAATTTTTTTTTCTCAAAACCCTAATATCAACGGCAAGACAAATCGAAACATGCTTCAATCAAATGAAATCTTGAAGCTACGCAGCAGGATTGAACAATTTTAAAGGGGCGGATTGAAGAAGGAGAAAACCCTCAGAAAGGTACCAAGTTTTATACAAAATTAAAAAGATTGAATTATAAAATTAGGGTTTTTTTTTTTTTTTTTTTTTTTTTTTTTTAATTTTTTTTTAATCAGTTGAGTTGTAATATAATCATAATTCAGTTGAGTTGTAATATATTTTCATATTTAGACTACATGGTTAGACTGAATTATATATGTTTTGATTAGGGATACTCTATATGCATATGTTGGTTGACACCTTCATTGTTGATCTCCCTGTGGGTTTGGCAACGGTAAATAGTCTAGCCATTATTAGAATACTTTTAAATTAAGTTGATATAAGAGATATGGAGTTCATGAATCATAAAGTTAGTTACTATCATGTAGGAGTTTTTGTGGAAGAAAGTGTTACTGGATAAATTACCAGGGAATTGGAGATGCAATGGGATGAAAACTCTAATATTGTTCTTGACACCATGAAGAAAGTTGGTGTGGCTTAAAGCGAAATATGCTGTCTATCAAGATGGTGAAAGTGCATACGTGATATTACACGACGAGGTATACACAGATTTTTATTATTGGTTTACTACTTGAATGTGATGATTTTTGGTTTGACAATATATTTAGTTTATTATGGATAATTTTTAACATTGTATATATGAGATAGAAGTTACAAAGGGTTACCAGGAAGAAAGAATTTGGATTAAGCAGATCACCATGCAAAGCAAAACCTGTTATAATATTGAGTAAATCAAATGTATCATTCAATCTCACTTAGCTGCTAATACTTCAGACGTTAAAATGAAGAATGATAAGAAAGTTAAATTGATGCATTCAGATTTTGAAAGGGATAGAGATGACAAATGTATACAAAAAGCTCACCACCACCTTCGAGTAATTATGAGCTGCACGAAAGTACAAATTAAAAACAAAAACAGCTGTAACAGGTTACGTCTCATAGTTGCAGATAACACATATCCACCCAAGGTACCACTGTAGTATACTCATGCCCTTCTGATTATATCGCAGGTATTTTATTTATTTATTCATTTTTTATTGTTTTGTGTTTTACTTCGTTTGTATGTGGTTTGTAAGCAAACCTTGCCTGTGGTTGAACACTTGAACATGTTTCTTTGTGTTTTGCTCTTATGTTGCAGCTGAAATTGATGTTTCAACCAGTAGTCGTTTGACCATTCCTTTGCCCAACGGTTTGTTCTTATACGTTTATCAATCAGTTAGTAATAGTTTTAGTTTTCATAACCTGTTACATGTGTCTTTTTACTGTTCTCTGATCTGTTTTGGGACGATTACGCTGATAAAAATTTTGTGTCATGTTTTTGCAGCCACTCTCAGTGTTTATGATTCTTATTGCCTTGTCACGTACCCGGAGGCGAATTCGGGTACAAGTAGTTGTCTATGTAAGCTGATCACTAGCCTGTCGCAGGTATACATAGTGCTAATGTTTTCTGATACTAATGTATTCCTGGGTGCTATTCTGATAGGTGAAACTGCTGTACGCGCTAATAATCCTTCCAGCACTATGACACACCTTAGCCACTGTACGTATGTTTATCAGTGTGTGTTTTTATAACTTTCAGATGCATAGTTCTGTTTACCATTCCAGTTTACTCGGTGGCTGGGTCATAATAGGTGTCCATGGTATTACTACAGCCAATATGTTCGTCCTATTGTCATTGATACAAACGCAGATGCATCTACAAGAAATCATCAAGGTGCTTTTAGTGTTTTATTTTTATCTGCTTTTGTATACTTTTATGTCTTCGTACTTTGCATTCAGCCAGCCGCCTACATTACTGACGCACGGGTATCATTACCTGTTTGAAAAGCAGGTGTAGGACCAGTCGCAAAAAAGGTCACGGTGTCGTTTCAAGTTCAGAAGGACTGAATAGTCAATCGATCATTTTAAGGGCTTTGGTCACCTCTGTTTTTGTGTGTGCTTATACTGCCTTTTCAAATTTCGATACATGACTCTGGCTTTGCTATTACTATGTATTTGTATTCATTTACATTTGACTTTTATAACCAAGCCAGCCTTGTGAAATGTCCATTTATTTTGCAGGTTCTTCGTCACCTTGGTCGTTTAAGTGAGAGCCGAATTGGCCATCATTGGGTCTTTGTTCTATTAAGGCCTCACTGAAGATGTGCTGATTTCGCAACCTCTTGTGTGTTTGTCAACTTCTGCTTTGTATGGTATACACCTTTAAAATGCTATGAGATTCGTTAACCTGTGCTGTTACATATCTTATGAACTGATATAAATCCTCAAACTTATCTTTCTTTACCCAAACAGGTATTATTGATTAGACGATTCAACCTTTTTCTATCTGACTCGAAGGTTTGCTTGATATTCATATTTCTGAATAAATACAACCACTAAATGCTCTAGAGTTATCGCTGTAGATAACTTCTTGCAAATACTTGACTTTATTACTGCATCTTATGTACATTGAGACCGTCTTATTTAATACCTTCAACACATATATTTTACATATATCAGTGTTTTTATTTATTTATTTGGGATTTTTTTTACTGTTAGCTATTAGGATAATTCGATAATGTAAACCTTCATAGCAGGTTACTTTTGCAGCAGCCGTAATGTACCAGGACCAGCATCAGTGAAAGTGAAAGGAAATGCAACAATGAAGACAAAAGTAAAGGTGCTATTTGTCTTGATCTTTCAGTTGGAAATAGATTTTCGGAGTATCTGGTGTTATTGTACTTGCTGAAAACCAGTTGCTGTTATGTGCATCTGCTCATGAATCGGATAGAGTAGTGCAGCCCAACCTAGACATGCAACTACCGTTTCAATATTTGTTGATCTTAAATTATTACGCTTGATATTATATCAGACGTCGAGGTACGTATTCAATTATATTAAGTTCAATATGGTGGATTTTTATTAATAACTTTATTTTAGTGACCGAGTGAAAGTGTTCTATGAAATGTATGTAAAGTTAGTAACAAATACTTTCTATTATCCGTCGTTGAAAGTGTTCAAGCAGTACATGTGATTGTTTAGTAGAAGCTACTATAAATATTAGTAGAATGTGAATTTTACTATGCCATTTGATCCTTTGACCAATAAGCTTCAGTTCTACATAATAAGATATGCCATGTGGTGGTTGACGCTCGGGATATCATCGAGAAGGCTCACTTTGAAGATTTGGATTACGTCAATAATGCAGTCTCACTTTTTACTGACTTCGTTGTTGTCTTTGTTCGCATGCTTATTATCATTGTAAGTCGTACTTCCACATGCTGTGAGAAGTTTATGTTTGAAGATATGCTGTGTTTCCAGAGGGGAATTAGAACTTCTTGGCCACACAACAGTCGCATATAGTAAAAAAGAGGAAACTCGAAAAGGTATATATTTATTACTATTTATTTTCTTATATTTTTTTTACTCAGTCTATTGCAAAAATTATGAAACTACTTTCATATGTTTTACATTAGTGACACGCTTTTGTATAGAGAAGAATTTAAGTCATTATTTACAACTTGAACTTCGAGATTAATTCATAAGATGTCAAAGTAGATAATAGCTGTTAACTGCCACAGGATTTTATATCATGTTTGGATTATCTAAAACAGTGCTCAAACACAAGATTCAAATGCTCAAAACCATTGGACTTAATATAAAGATTGGTTAGAATTGGTTTGTGGTGGGTGTGATTTTCCGACCCACTGTTTGGACTAAAACCCAACAGTAAGGGTGCAAGTTAGTTTTGTTGATTTTACTCACATTTGGAGCATATTGTGATGCTAATAGTATTACACACAATTTACATATTCTTGTGATTATGGTGGATGATATAAACGTTTTCATCTTTGCCGCCCCCTCTCTACTTCATTGCTTGACCAAAAAAAGAAAACATCAATAGGTTATTAGTTGGTATGTAATATAATTATGCAACTTACATATTAGTTATTTTGCTGATATATGTTTATATATATCTTCTTGGCTGAAGAAGTTATTATATTTATATGATTCGTTAACATCATTAGTTGTTATGATGTTTTATGCAGGAAAAAAAAAAGGTACGTCTCCTTATGTTGATTTAGAAAGGTATATTACATGATCTTTTGATTTTAATCAAAGTGGTTTCGTTAATTGTGATTAGTTTAATTCAGATAGAAATTGAAGTTGCCTGGATATATTTATAAATCTTGCAGGAGGTATCGGATGGTTTCGGGTGAACATGGAAAAGATAAAGATTAGGAATGCAAACTTGGAGGAGCCTCGATCAAACGGAATCTGATATTAAAAACAGGAAAAGCGTAGATTTCAACGAACAAGCTCAACGCTTTTGTTGTAAGTTTTTGGAGTGCTTAAATTTGTATTTTTACAGATTGTTTCTGCCACCAAATCTTACTTTGAAGAAATTTGTTGAATTAGATCTTGGAAAGGAATCAACTTTAATTAAATTTATTGAAATTAAATTGTGTACAAAGGGTTAAAGGGAAAAGCAGTTTTTCCGCAATTTAGTGGAGCTTTCTGTATAGCATCAAAGGATTTGACGACTTCTCTAAATAATATGTTCATCATAAAGATGGGGATCATTATTTCCCTTTCTTTAAGAATTCAGTTCATACTGTTTTTTGTATTGATTCATGTCGTCAAGGTAATTTTTCTTTGTTTTGAATAAAGCCTTTTTTGACTGAATTTCAGCGTCTTTAGATGAAAATGTAACACAGAAAATTGGACAAGTTAAAGACACGGGTTAGACGGGTCATCCCACTCAACAAACACGGGTCATAATATATTGTGAAATACTTTTTTTCTTTTACTTATTACCGGTATATATATGTGCACAACGATTAGCTGAATCAATTGATCGAAACAAAATTGAAATTCGTGTAGAAAATGATAAGGAAATGAAGCTTTTAATGAGTATTAATGGTGTAATTTTGTCACATTATTGTACTTACTGTTGATACCCCGAGCCTCGATCGAACGGAATCTGATATTAAAAACAGGTAAAGCATAGATTTCAATGAACAAGCTCAATGCTTTTGCTTTAAGAATTCACTTCATACTATTTCCCTTTTCTTTAAGAATTCACTTCATACTATTTTTTATATTGATTTATGTCGTCAAGGTGATTTTTCTTTGTTTTGAATAAAGGCTTTTTTGACTAAATTTCAGCATCTTTAGACAAAAATGTAACACAGAAAATTGGTCAAGTTAAAGACACGAGTCAGACGGGTCATTCCACTCAACAAACACGGGTCAGACGGTTCATCCCACTCAACAAACACGGGTCATAATATATTGTGAGATACTTTCTTTCTTTTACTTATTACTGGTATATATATGTGCACAATGATTAGGTAAATCAATTGATCGAAACAGAATTGAAATTCATGTAGAAAATGATAAGGAAATGAAGCTTTTAATGAATATTAATGGTGTAATTTTGTCGACAGAATCAGGTATAGTGAACATTTTAACTTGACAACCACAAAATTTATACGCCCAATTATTTAATTTTCAGAATGGCTGCAGCAGCATTTAATGGATGTATTGGTGCTATCAAGTCTCACGGGTACATCAACAATTATGCACTTCATCAAGAAGTCGGAAATAGTTCTCTGCGGTTGAACTCAAACGGTTTCAAGATTGATCTTGGAGTGTCACTGCATGTTATTTGGCATATGCCAGTCCATGTCACTTGGTAACTTTTTTTTTTTTTTTTTTTTTTTTTTTTTTTTTTTTTTAATAATTATGTTCGATAAACATTGTTTTCTTTTCATTCTTAATGCATTCATTTAATACTTTGGTATGTTTATAATTTATTTTCATTAACTTAATTTTTCCAACGATATTCATAAAGCTCGCCCACCCATCGGACGGGCTATGCTACTACAAATGTTGTTTATAAAGAAGCGTTATTCCACATTTGAGTTTAAATCATATACTATGGCGTTGCAAAGAACAGTTTAACAAACACAAACAATTTGACAAACAGTTGTAGTATTCTTTTAAAAATATGTGTATAATAAACAAATTTTTAACAACAATATTTAACTAAACAAAAAAAAATATATAAACGATAATTACAAGTCATGTCCGCCCATTGATGAATTTGTGAAAGGATTTTTGGACTATTTATGTTCAGTAAAATGGTTCCTGTAGGGCGGGCTTTGAATTTTTAATCATATATAATTGGCTCTATTTTATTTTATTTAATATAACAAACTTAAATCATAATTTTAAGTTAACTAAAACCATCAAGCCAAATAAAACAAACGTCCTTAAAAATAATTTTAGAATAACTAAAACTATCCAAATTATAATTACAAGTTATGCCCGCCTATCGGGCGGGCTACAATTTTTTAACCATATATAATTGACTCTATTTTATGGTATTTAATATAACAAACTTAAAACATAATTTTAAGTTAACTAAAACCATCCAAATTATAATTACAAGTCATGCCCGCCCAACGGCCGGGCTTTGAAGTCTAACATAAATTTAAAACTTAGTTATTGTTGTAAAACGGATAGTGCATGAATTCTTTATTCATTTTCAAATATAAGCTATTCAAGTTTAGGCTAGATACACTTATATGCCTCCGGCGTGAAAGAAAATAAAATGCTTCGTATTAGTACAAATAATAAAGGACGAAATATTCACATCAAAAAACAACCAAACAACAAATATGGGTGGCTATATTTTATTGTTTTTACATATACGTCACTACATTTTATTGTGTTTCATGTAACAAAATTGAAACATAGTTTAAATACGACAAAACAACCCAAACTATTATTATAAGTCATGCCCGCCCATTGGGCGGGCTTTGACGTCTAGTATATATATATATATATATATATATATATATATATATATATATATATATATATATATATATATATATATATATATATATGCACATTTACTCTTACTCCCTAAAACCTTTGTCGACTTGACATCTTGATCATTTTATCCAAAATTCTCAAGAAATGTTTTCTTAATGAAATGTTAATAAAATGTCAAGTATTCCTTCCTCGTGCCAATAAAACCCAACGTATTTTTGATATATATAATGAATCTATCTATATACATAAAAATATTTTGTTATCAGAAACTAAACCCGACAAAAATCCATTTTTGGCAGGCGGCCCCCTTAATGTTTAAGGGGACCGACTAGTAAACGGGGGCGGTCCCCTTAATAATTAAGGGGACCGGCCTACTGTTGCCACCAAAATCGTTTTTCCTTCTAAAATCTTTGCCAAACATCCCATTTCACAAAACACTCTTCCTCTCCCTCTGCTGTGAACGACCAAAACCTCAAAAACCATTCACCAAATCACCATTTCCGACTAATTTCGCAAGGGGCAAACACTTGTATCTTGATTAGCAACACATTTTGTAAGTTTTCTAATTCACATTTCATCTAATTCCATTCAATTTTGAGTCTAATCATAATTAGGTCTTTTACTCAATTTTCTTTTAATCCAAATTTTGTTAAAATTAAGTCTAGAAATCTTATAACCAAATGCTCCCCATAGGATTAGAATGCTTAATCAACCTAGAAACTAAGTAATTAAAAACCATTATGTCAAAGTATTGATAAACTAATCACTCCTTTTCAAAACTAATCACATTGTTGAATTATGCCATAAACACTTGTTAAAACTAATCACATTGGTTTATTACAACTCACTAATCCTAAAAATATATTTTTCGAATCATAAAAATGTTTTTGTTAAATATAAGAGAGTGTTTGGATTAGGAGCTAGAATCATCAAAATTAAGTTCACAACTACTTGTCAAGTTTATAAACACGCAATTAGTTGTTTTAAGTCATCAAGATACATAATTCATATGTATATTGAAATTTTACTAGTTATTTTCATATTTAAAGGAGCGTTTGGCACAACATTTTGAAAGAAATTTTTGAGTCAAAATCTAAGTTACTTAACATAAACACTCGTAAGAAATAGCTAGATATACAATCCAATGTTTGTCTAGCCACATTTCAAAGTAGCTTATGACGTATAAAAGAACGTTCGGATATTTTTGATTTCTTATCATAATATCCCTATAACTATTCTTTAACATCATAAAATACATTTTAAGCGAGTTAAAAATTAAAACTAAGGAACATTGTAAACTACTTCTTAGGATTTAAGTTTTAGAGTCGAAGTATGTTTACGTTCCACATAAGTAGCATATATAATATATGCATGTCATTTTCTTATTTTTCTTTGTTTGTTGCTCTCTTGTATAGGTGAAAATGCCCAAAACTACAGTCGGTGATGTCTCAAAAACAAAAGAATACATTCCAAAAGTCTCTGCCACTCCAGGCATTTCTCCCGCTGTTGCTTGTTTCTATCGTCCCATTGAAGATAGAAACATTCATGAAGGGAGAGTTGTCTATCCATCATTCTATGAATCTGACTATATCGAACGAATGTTCTCCAACGTTAGTCTTGATTGTCTCTACAAAATCAATGAGCCTATCATTCCCCGCTTTGTTCTTGACTTCTATAGCCAAGTGACGGTGCAAACCGATCCCAATGGCTATATCCTCATATCCTTTATGATTCAACACGAATTCATTACTTTTACTCTCACTCAATTCGGTCAAATTCTAAGAATCCCCTACTCCGGTCAAGCCGTCTTCTCAAATGAGTGGGATCTCTCATCTCTTAAGCAACATCGACCTCAACAGGGTCCTTACTACTCTGAGATTCCATCTTCCGAAGAAATTCGTCAATATCTTGGGCTAGCTCGTGGTACGACTTGCCGGAAGATCAAGTCAAAAGATGTTGACATCCATGCTAACCAAATCGTCCTCAAGGAGTTACGCCCCGACATGAAGCGTTGGGAAGAACTCATTCGTGAGAATGCGTTCGGTACCGGTGGTCACCGTGATCATGTCACGGCGAGCATAACTCACATGTTGTATTGTATTGTCGTTGAACAGCCGTACAATTTGGCATATCTCTTTGTCTTCCGCATCATGTCCGCCAAAAACACTCATAATGCAAATCTTCCGTATGGCATGTTTCTCACTCGCCTCTACAATCATGTCATGATACACTATCCACATCTTCAGAGTCTAATTTATGAGTCTGTTCAACCGGTCCTTAATCCACTTGTTCGTGTCCGTGCCCGTCGCTCCCGAAGAGACAAGGGAAAATCTCGTAAATCTGTCTCACTTCCACCTCGTGGTTCCATGTCACATCAAGGAGACGATGATGATGATGAGGAGGAGGAGGGCACAACACGTGCTAGTACCCCATCACCTAGGACCTTCGTTGAAAATCTTCTGGATCTTGATTACACCGAGTATCAAGTTCCTTCTCGCTCCGAACGAACAGACGAACTACTGTTTGAAAGACAAACCGAACTACTCAACACCACACAGCAGATGCACCAAGAAGTACGAGGCGGTTTCAAGTCTATTGGAAAGACACTTGGAAGGATGTTTGGAAAGAAGAAGAAGTAAACATGTTTGATGAGTGTTTAGTTGATATTGTTGATGTCATGCTTAGACATTTATATGTAGTAATAATATCTTAACATTTGCTTGCCATGACTTTTATTATGTTATATGATAAACTTATTAGAACTAAGCTACTAGTTTACTTGATATAATATGCCTATGCTTCTAATATGATTTTTCTAGTCTTAAATATGTATATTATTTGTTTAATATGCTATTGATAATATTTAATCATTCTTGATGTACATGACTCAAATGGAACTTGCTGCAAATACACCCTAAAAATGACCTTTTTCTGGAAAATTTTCAAATTTGGTCGCCTGGGAAAACACCAGATGGGCGGCCCCCTTAATTCCCTAGGCGGTCCGCTTAATTTTAAGGGTGCCGGCCAGCAATTAAGGGGACCGGCCATCTGGACAGTAAAATTTACTGTTTTCTTTTGCATCTTGTGACCACTTTTACCTAGCCCCAGCTACCATTTCTCCTTATGGACGAACTGGTATTGGAATCTTACTACAAAACCTCAAAAATTAACCTAAACCAACCACATTTTCATACTATAAATTCCCTCCATATAATCACCTCTCATTCCATCATCCTTCACCATCCAAAACCACCATGTTATCACCAAAATCCTCCATCTCTAAGACTCCAAGGAAGCAAAGACTTGTCATCATACCACCAAAACAACCTTTCATAGACCTAACCCAAGATGACATCAAAACTCCATCACCACCACCTCAATGTTCATCCCCAAGTGCACCAAATGCACCATCAAAAACACCCTCTACCCATGGAGCTTCATCTTCCTTCATTCTATCCACTTCATCCATCAATGACTACATCCACACTCACCTAACATCATCACCAAGAGCATCATCACCACCATCCACTCAAGAACCTTCATACACCCAACTTGCCATTTCCTTATCACCCATCACACCTCTTGATGCTCACTTCTCACCATCACCAACCCCACAACCATTCTTTCCTATACCTTGGGCATTGCTTGAAGCCCATGGTGACAATTGTCTTTGTTGCATCCATAACCGGACCATAATCTTTGGTCTTAGAGATGAAATACACTACATGTTTTCATATCTTGAACACATGATTACCAACCCACCACCACCACCACCTCCACCACCTTCACCCACTACACCACCACCACCTCCATTTTCACCCAATTAAGCATATGCAATGCTTATAAATAATTTTCAAAACCCTTTTTGTATGCAAGCTCCATGGAAGATCATGTACTCCTAGGACGATTATGTAGTATCATTAGTTATTTTTTGTTTAAATGTTTCCATGCCTTATGTTGTAATCTTCTTGGTTGTGTATTCATACACAACAATTTTATTAAATGAATGTTCTTATTCTATATGCTTGCTTATTGTTGTTACATATACTTGTGCTTCTAACATTTTTCTTGCAAGCATTCCATAACTCGTTTCCTTGGTGCCCCCAAACGAGGGGGAGTACACATCAAGGGGGAGTTCTCGTCCCGACAAATTTTGATTCTAAAACTTGTCGGCATAACCTTTTTGATTCTACAAAAAGGGGGAGAAATAGATGTAAACTCACTAAATACTTGTCTAAAAACTAATTTTTAGATTTAATGAGTTTAGATTTTGTAATCATCAAAAAGGGGGAGATTGTTGATATAAATAATGCCTAAACACGTTATTAATATTTTTCGATATCTCTACGTTTTGATAATCACAAAATGTAAAATCATTAATTGGAAAATTATGACGTAAACAAGTATTTAGTTGTAAATATCTATTTCTACAACTCAAATCACATAAGGTATGAATGAACTAATGCTTAATGCATTATATGATCAAAGGAACATTTTCTTAATAACTAGATTTTTTATAAAACATCAAAAACATTTTATATATTTTTGAAAATCATTTTTGGTATTAAATAAAAATGTTTAATCTTTTATAAAAATATGAATTCAAATTTTCAACCAAAATCAGTTAAAATGTTCCAGAAAAACCTTCCCCACAAAAGGACAAATCTGGGCAACGGACACCTTGGGCGGCCCCCTTAATTTTACTAGGCGGCCCCCTTAAAATTAAGGGGACCGCCCCCTATTTAAGGGGGCCGGCCACGCTCCAGTAGGTCTCCAGCTGTCCAGTTTTTCTCCTATAAATACCAGCCTTCTCCTGGATTTTTACTCACCTTTTGCACACTAAAAATTTATGTTTTAAAACCTTTCTAAACATTGTAAATCCTTTGATCATATTTTCTTAAGCATTGGTTTCTAAGTTATCCAAGCTTCCACCACCAAAAGCGCAAAAGAAGAACTCTACTTCAACTAGTGAAGAAGTGTTATTACTTACCTCATTCAATTGTGTTGTTGTGTAAAGTGTTGTATAGTTGTGATAAGTAGATCCTAGTGTAAGTAACTAGTTGTGTTGTAAAGAAGTAGTGTAGAAGTAGTTGTGAAGTAGTTGTGGAAAAGTAGTCGTGAAGAAGTCGTGAAGAAGTCGTGAAGCCATCGTGAAGAAGTCGTGATTAAGTCGTGTAGAAGTTGTGTATAAGTTGTGAGATTGGTTCTAGCTACGATTAGAACTCGACATCTAGCTTTGTGTCGTTAAGCCGGTGTAAGCTAAAGTTGTGTAAGGTTTCTCCGCCATAAGGGAGTTTGTTGACATAGTGAAGAAAACTCTCGAGTAGGTGACTCGAGGAGTGGAGTAGGGCAAGGAAGGTGTCCTTGTAGCCGAACCACTATAAATCTCCTTGTTGTGGTTTGATCTTTCCATCTCTATCTTTCATTTCATTATATTTACTTTACTTGCATTGCTTATCTATACTTGTTTATATTTGTTCATATTGATCAAGAGTTGAATTCACATAAGATAGAATCGAAGTTTTAAAAAGTAAACAAAAGTTTTCATAAATTAAAAAGACGTAAAACTATTCAACCCCCCTTCTAGTTTTCCACAATTCCATTACCAGTTCGTCCATAAGGAGAAATGGTAGCTGGGGCTGGGTAAAAGTGGTCACATGATGCAAAAGAAAACAATGATTTTTTCGTCCCAGATGGCCGGTCCCCTTAATTGCTGGCCAGCCCCCTTAAAATTAAGGGGACCGCCTAAGGAATTAAGGGGGCCGCCCATCTGCTATTTTCCCAGGCGACCAAATTTGAAAAATTTCCAAAAAAGGGTCATTGTTAGGGTGTATTTGCAGCAAGCTTCATTTGGATCATATACTTGAAGAATGATTATATAGTAGCAATAACATATTAAGAAGAATAATGTTTATATGTAAACTACTAAGATGATATTGTAAGCATGTCATAAGCATATATCTTAATTAAACAAAAAATGAGACAACACATTCATAGCAAACATATATAAGAAAGAAAGAAACAAACATTCATTAATTTAAAATGATTATGTGACAAACATAATCATTGTTACAACATACATAGTGCTTAAAGCATACATTTGTTAGAGAATTCTAATTTGCCTGAGAAATCCATTTGACTTGCTTGATGATGGAGGTGGTTTTTGAAATGAAAACAAGTGAGAGGGTGAGTAAATGGGATTAGTGAAGGTATATGTTTGGGTGTGTGGAGGTTGAAGATGGTGGTGGTGGAGACATTTGAGGTGGAGAGCTTGGAGCGAACCATGATGGATGAAGGTTTTGATGTTGTTCAATTGGGGATATTGGATTGGATCTAGTGAGAAGATACTCAATCCAAGTAAAGTGCTCATTTAGAGCAATGGTTTGTTGTTGAAGAAAGATGCAACAAGGACAATTGTTGACATGTTTCTCAACTTGGTTTTTGTTGTGGGGTGATGTGGGAGAGCTAGATAGAGGTTGATCAAGGTTTCTTTGGGCTAGGTGTAGGGCAAGAAGAGCACTAAGCTCATGAGCTTCCTTGAGTTCCTCGATGAACTTCAAGTGTTCGGATGAAGGTGATGATGGTAAAGTGTTGTTGTTATGAGGGATGGATGTTTGCACATGCAACATAGGGGTAGCATGTGAGTTGGTAGGAGGTGGTGGTGACACTCTTGGTGGTGGAGATGTTTGTGAACTAGGGTAATCATGAGTGGATGAGGATGGTGATGTGGATGAAGTGGATGTTCCAAGAGTGGTGAGTGTTTTTAATGATGAATTGGTGGGTTGAGTGTGAATGAGATTAGGATTGAGGTTTTGGGATTGATCATAGGGAGATGAAGGGTTAGGAATGGATGATTGGTTATGTGTTTGAACAACATCATTAGTTGGGTTATGGCAAGTTTCAAGCTTCCTTCTCCAAATTGGTCTCACCGAGATTTTGGCAACTCTTGAGGGTTTTGATTTTGGGTAGTTGGAGGATGACAAGTTTGAGTTGATGATGTGAATGGGCATTTATGATGAGGAGGTGCATTTATAGTGAAGGAATGATGTGGTTTAGGAAGGTAAATTTTGGTGGGTGGTTTATGACAAAATGTGTTTGTGAATTTTGGGAAGTATGGAATAAAATGGGTTTGAAATTGAAAAAGGAAACAGTAAGCCGGATCTCCAGATGGCCGGTCCCCTTAAATAGGGGCCGGTCCCCTTAATAATTAAGGGGGCCGCCCATCTGCTAACTTCCAGATTTCTGAAAATGGGTTTTTGACAGAAATTTGTAGAAAAGGTTGTGTTTTTGAGTTTAGTTTCAAGCAAGTCCAACTTCTTTTTGAGGCAATTTAAAATTTAATGACTCATGTATGCTAAGCACATTCAATTAAGCAATTTTAATTATCATGCAACCTACTCATTTACCAAGAAGCATATATGTATATATGAACAAGAAAACAACATATAATTACCAAGTAATTCATACTATCATTATTATGACGATTAATTAGCTAGTTAATTAATCCTAATAAGTGTCTATGTGATGGGAAATTTGTGATAGCATGGATTTCTAGACTTGGATCAAGCATGATTTGAGTAAGTGTTTTTGGGCATTATTCAACAATGTTTGAGAAACAAAAATTTATTTGAGTGTGAGAATTATTTCAACCAGGTAGATTTGAATTTGTTTCAAAGTGTTTTTATAAGGAAATAAAAAGAAGTTGTTACACTTTTTGGCTTTGATAAAAACATGTTTAATAGAGAAGTGACAAAATCTTTTTGAAAAATCATTTTCCAAAATATGAAGATTTGCATTTTTGAAAGGAGTTGTTGTTAAAAAAAATCTCATGCTTGATTGATTAAGGCTATTGTCTCATGCTATCCCTTTCAACAAATTATGCGATTTAAATGATAGTGATGACTAAATTTTATATGTTCAATAGAGAACACTTCATTTAATGTTTAGGAGGGTTAACTTAAAGTTTTCTAGTTCAAGTAATATAACTAATAGGTGAGGGCAAATCAACCTATCAAACTAAGCATATCTTAAGGCAGTGATTATCATAACTATATGCAAGGAGTAACTACTCAGGAAGGTTTAAAAAGAAGACTTATCTCAGGTCCAGTATTTCTTCATGATATGAGGTAGTGAATAATAGATGAGTACCACTTCGTTCCATCCTCATTTATGTAGATTAATAAGTCTTCATGCACGTGTTTTGAATATGAGTAGGTTAACGCAAGATTGAGTTTCATTCCATTTTGCGTTCATTACCTAATCAAATAAAACAGCTTGGTACCCAGATTCTCATGGGTCCGAGATGGTTAGTTGGGGACATCCATTGCATTTATATGCACATGGAGAAAATGTCACCAAGAAGTACAAGAATTCCTTGATAGTTTGTTTTGATGTACAAACAATGGATTTCTTGACTTATATAAATTATAATCACAGTAAATAGCCTTATATCTGAATTTCTCTACTAGGTTTTTTAATTATAATTTGTTTTGATTTACTTGTTGAAGAGTTATCCGAATTAAATCCTAAACCGGTTTTATCATTGAATGGCTTTTGACAACTTAGTAAGAATTTAAGAGATTTGGAGCTTTCTTCAAATTTAGCTAATATTTTTGCTCTTTCATTTAATCTTTTAATTTCAAGTTTATAATCTTGACATATTTTGCATTCTAGATCAATTTCAATATTACTTTCAAGTCTAGACATTTTATCTTCTAAAATTATTTCTTTTTCAAGATTACCTTCAAAAGTTTTTGATGATTTATGTTTAGAAACAGTTTTTAGATCTATGTTGCAAAAATGTTTAAACTCATTTTCTAGTTTTGAAAATTCTAAAATGAATGGATCATAGCAAAAATGTTCGGTTTTGGATTGTACCTTATTTGGAGCTTTATCTAGTTTGCATTCGTCACATACCGGATGATGATCTTCTCCTTCGTCGGTGTCACTCCATGATATTGGATTGAGTTCACTTTGGAGTTGATTCATGTAGTCTTCGTCATTAATACCTTCATTAACAACATTTGAACTAGTAGCACATGTATCTATTTTATCTAAATGTTTATCTATTAATTTTTCTAAAATGATTAATTCATGTACAAGATCAAAATCCTCATCTTTGGCTTGACATTTTTCTTGATGAAAGTTTAAGAGATTTTTCCAAATATCATTTGCTGTTTTACAGAAAGATATTCTTTCATATTCAACTTTCGGTAAGGTTTTGTAAATAATTGTTTTAGCTTCATTATTTTTGTTATTCTTTGTTTTTAAATAATCATTTTGAGTTTCAAAATCTGTTTTTGTTTGACTTTCAAAATTCGTTTTTGTTGGTTGAAAATCACCATTCGAAATGACATACCAAAGATCTAGATCAATTGATTTCACATAATTTTCAAATTTATTTTTCCATTCAAGAAAAGTATGGTTTTCAAATAGTGGTGTTGTTTGCATCAATTCCCCTTCTAAATATTTTTTGGATTCCATAGATCGATTCAAGTTTTAAAATACAGTATATTTTAAAGATCTTGATTGACGTGACTCCTGATACCAATTGTGGAAAACTAGAAGGGGGTTGAATAGTTTTAAGTCTTTTTAATTTATTATAAAACCTTTGTTTACTTTTAAAAACTTAGATTCAAGTTTGTTATGAAAAATAAAACTTAAATCTTATTATTAGTTATATATGTATTCCTTTTAAATTGATTGTAAAAGTTTTGGTTTCTTGAATGGATTTTCAAATTGATCTTTATTTGAAGTCGACCTCTAATTAATACTAGCAATTATATAAGCCTATGTGTATGAAAGTAATGACGATGCAAGTAAAGAAATAAATAAGGTATGGAAAGATCTAACCGAGACACGAGAGATTTATAGTGGTTCGGCTACAAGGACACCTTCCTTGCCCTACTCCACTCCCCGAGCACCGAGCTCGAGAGTTTTCTTCACAACTTCAATAAGCTCCCTTATGGCGGAGAAAACCTTACACGACTTTGGCTTACACCGGCTTAACGACACAAAGCTAAATGTCGAGTTCTAATGGTAGCTAGAACCAATCTCACAACTTCACAACACAACTTCTCCATGACTTATTCACAACAGCTTCACGACTTGAACTCAAGAACTTCACGACTAGGACTTCACGACTTCAACACGACCGCTTCACAACTTCTATGCTACGGCTTCACGACTTCAACACTAGGACTTCACGACTAGAGCTTCACAACTTCAACACGACCGCTTCACAACTTCTATGCTACGGCTTTACGACTTCAACACTAGAACTTCACGACTAGAGCTTCACAACTTCAACACGACCACCTCACAACTTCTATGCTACGGCTTCACGACTTCAACACTAGGACTTCACGACCTCTACCTTACGGATTTGTAACTTCTATGCTAAGGCTTCACGACTTCTACACAACGACTTCACGTCTTCAAAGCTACAGCTTCACAACTTTTACACAACGGGTTCACGACTTCTACTCCGCGGCTTCACAACTTCTACACTATGTCTTCACAACTTCTATACCACAACTACTTATACAACTTCTTCACTACTTACATACAACACTAATCTACTATACACACCTTACACACAAATGAATGAATGATTTACAAACTTTGTTAAACTAACAACTTAAGTAACAAGATGATACTAAGTTGTAATACTTCTAATCTTGATTGATAGAAGTATTCTTCTTTTGCACTTGAATGAAGGAAGCTTGGATCACTTGGAAACCAAAGCTTAAGATTATATGATCAAAGGATTTTTGAAGATATGAAATGTGATTTAAAACAGAAAGTTTCAGTGTGCAAAAGGTAAGTAAAAATCCAGGGGAAGGCTGGTATTTATAGGAGAAAAATCTGGACAGCTGGAGCCTACTGGAGCGTGGCCGGCCCCCTTAAATAGGGGGGCGGTCCCCTTAATTTTAAGGGGGCCGCCCTTGCTGAACGTTGGCCAGTTTTGTCCTTTTGTGGGGAAGGTTTTTCTGGAACATTTTAACTGATTTTGGTTAAAAATTTGAATTCATATTTTTATAAAAGATTAAACATTTTTATTTAATACCAAAAATGTTTTTCAAAAATATATAAAATGTTTTTGATGTTTTATAAAAAATCTAGTTATTAAGAAAATGTTCCTTTGATCATATAATGCATTAAGCATTAGTTCATTCATACCTTAAGTGATTTGAGTTGTAGAAATAGATATTAACAACTAAATACTTGTTTACGTCATAATTTTCCGATTAATGATTTTACATTTTGTGATTATCAAAACGTAGAGATATCGAAAAATATTAATAACGTGTTTAGGCATTATTTATATCAACAACAACTCCTTCAGTCACCATGAAATGACATTTTTCCCAGTCGAGAACAAGATGTGCAGCTTCACATCTCTCGAGCATTTTATCGAGATTCGAAAGACAAACTTCAAATGAGTTCCCAAATACTGAAAAGTCATCCATGAAAACTTCCATAGATGTTTCAAGCATGTCTTGGAATATTGCAATCATACACCTTTGAAAAGTTGCGGGTACATTACAAAGACCGAAAGGCATACACCGGTAAGCATAAGTTCCAAAAGGACATGTGAATGTAGTCTTTTCTTGATCGGCAGGATCAATAGGAATTTGGAAATATCCTGAAAAAACCATCAAGGAAACAAAAGTACTCATTCCCTTCTAATCTCTCAAGCATTTGATCCATGAATGGTAGAGGAAAATGATCTTTTCTGGTGGCTTTGTTTAATTTCCTGTAATCAATACATACTCGCCATCCTGTGACGGTTCTAGTAGGAACTAATTCATTCCGTTCATTAGTCACAACAGTCATTCCTCCTTTCTTCGGAACACAATGAACTGGACTCACCCAAGGACTATCCTCGATGGGGTAAATGATACCAGCTTCAAGAAGTTTAATGATTTCATTCTTAACAACTTCTTTCATGTTGGGATTGAGTCGACGTTGTCTTTCTACAACAGGTTTAACGCCTTATTCGAAATTGATTTTATGTTTACAGAAGTCAGGACTAATTCCTGGGATATCAGACGTTTTCCATGCAAAAGCTCTTTTATGCTTCTTTAGAACAGAAATAAGACATTCTTTTTCCTTATCATTGAGCAACGAAGATATGACTACTGGAAGAAGTGAATTATCCTCCAGATAAGCATATTCAAGATGATCAGGAAGTGGTTTTAGCTCAAGATCATTTGGTGGTTCTTGAAGAGATGTTTTGATCCTCATTTGATCATTAAAAGTGATTTCCTCAAAATTCTCTTCAACTATTTCTCCTTCTTCAACTTCTTCTTCATTTTCTTCAAACTTAACTTCCATAAAATCAGCGAATTCCTTATCAAAATATGTTTCACTAATCTTCTCAGAAGTAGTCATGAATGTATCATAATCGTCAAGTAATGCATCCAACTTTTCCTCAGTGACTTCATCGATTACATCAATGTTAAAACAATTGTCATCACTGGAATATGGATATTGCATTGCTTTATCGATTAGAAAAGTGATCTATCTTCTCCAACTCCAAGATTGAGTTCTTTTCCTTTCACTTTGATGATAGCATTAGCTGTGTTTAGGAAAGGTCTTCCTAAGATAAGAGGTACTCTACTATCTTCCTTCATTTCTAAAATCACAAAATCCACGGGAAAAATGAATTTACCAACTTGGACAAGCATATTCTCAGCAATTCCAACAGGATATTGGTAAGAATGGTTTGCTAATCGAATACTCATCCTTGTAGGTTTCAAAGTAGTGATGGAAAGTTTAGAATACAACGAATAGGGCATTAAATTGATACTTGCACCTAGATCGGCTAAAGCATCGCATGTGATGTTATTTCCTAATGTGCATGGAATCAGAAAACTTCCAGGATCTCCGAGTTTTAGTGGAATTTTGTTTTGAACGATAGCTGAACATTCTTCATTGAGGAAAGTAGCGGAAATTTGTTCCAACTTGTTCTTGTTATTAAGAAGTTCCTTCAAAAATTTCCCGTAATTGGGCATTCCAGCTAGAACATCAACAAGGGGTACATTGAGTCTAACCTCTTTGATCATTTCAACAAACTTCTTATAACGCTCTTCCATCTTTTCTTTCTTAAGGCTTTGAGGATATGGAATTTTTGGTGTATACGCCTTAACTGGTGGGTTGGGTTTGGGTGGTGTTTTTGGATTATTTTCTTTTTCTGCTTCTTCAGCTTCATCCTCACTCTCATCACTGATGATCGTGGTATTATTTGGATTGGGTGGCGGATCATAAGAAAGACCACTTCTTGTGAATACAGCATTGATATGCTCATTTCTAGTCTGTGGTGGACGATAAGTTTTATCGTTTGATCCTGATGATGTTGGTTTAGGGTTGGATTGGGTATTACTTGGTAACGAACCTGATGGTCGGGAAGCAAATTGGTCAGAGAGTTTACCGAATTTGTTTTCAAGATCTTGAATAGATGTTTGATTATTTTTCTGTCCTTGCTCAACTTTGGTTTTGAGATTAAAGAATTGAGTTTTGACAAACTCATTAGTGGCTTTTTGAGCAGTTACAAATTCTCTCATCATTTTTTCAAAATCGGTTTCTTCTGGTTTCTTTTCAGAGGTTTGTGGAGTTTGATTTTCCGCTCGAGGTTGAGAATCACGGTTGTTATCCTTTTGTTGGCGATCTTGCCAATTTACAGAATTTCTCCCGTAATAATTACCATGATAACCGCCTCCACGGTATCCTCCTTGGACATAATTAGCTTCTCCCTTTTGGGGTCCATCCATTGGTTGATCGTCACATTCTGATGATGTGTGATTACCTCCACAATTGTTACAACCATCTCGCATTTCTTTCATCTCTCCTTTAAGATCTTTGTATTGCGAGTCTATTTTGGAAGTCAAGGCTTCCATTTTCTCCATGAGTTTAGAGGTTTCGGAACTTTCAGTAAAAGAAACGATTTTTCGTAAAGGTTTGGTTTTGGAATCTTTTGACCAATCGAGTTTGAGAAGTACTCTGTCTTCAAGCAATTGATATGCCTGATTCAGAGTCTTGTGTAGAAAAATTCCTCCAGCATCAAGAATTCCTTGAGATGTTTCATCAAGTCCATGGTAGAAGATTTGGATGATGGTTCCTCGTCCTAAACCATGTCCATGACAACTACGTAGCAAATCTTTCATACGAAGCCAAGCTTCGACAAGTGATTCGTTAGGATTTTGTGTGAAAGCACGAATTTCTCCCATGAGTCTGTCAAACATGGCAGGTGGAAAGAATCAGCTTACAAAAGCTTGCCTCATCTCCTCCCAAGTATTGATAGTTCCTGGGGTTAATTCGTTATACCACACTTTTGCATCTCCAGCAAGTGATGATGGAAAAAGTTTGAGTTTGATGGCATCAGCATTGGTATCGCCATATCGGAACATGCCACAAATTTCAATGAATTCGGCAATGTGTTTGTGAGGATCGGCCCTCGAACGGCCATCGAATTGACGGTCTTTGATCATAGAAAGGTGGTGACCTTTCACGGTGAAATTGTTTCCAAGGTTAACCGGAACAATAGCAGATCCAGGAGTGGGTGCTACGGCTCGGTTTGTGGCCCACATTGGTTCATCGTCAGCCATAGGAAAAGGTTGGTCAGTAAAAGGATTATAAACGACTTCGGCTTCGAAAAGGTTTTCAAACGGTGGGTTTCGTATTCTTGGTACATGATTGGCTAATGGAATAAAGGGTGTTCTTCTTCTTCTTGGTCTTGTTCGAATTAAACTTTCGGGATCGGAAAGAGGTGAAATTGGTTCTACTCCAGTTGAACGAGTGTTCATACAATTCCCAAAAGAATCGAGACAATGTCTAAACACACGAGCAAAGAACGAAATCAATTTGAAATATCAGAAGGTGTGAAACCGATCGGTTTGGGTGGTGATCCGATCGAATAGTGCTCTCGGTAAATTTGGGTTTGAAGGATACTGATCGGTTGGTTGTCTCGGTAAAATTGAAAAGTAGTGATCCGATCGGTTAGATAAAATACCGATCGGTTGGGCAGCTCGGAAAACCTTTTTTTTTTTATGAAACGAACTTGGTGAGAAATGGACTTCTAAAACTTACAGAAACACGATCAAAATCCCCGGAAGCGGCGCCAAAAACTTGATGTGTCGTGTAGAGTACAAGTTTTAAATTTATAATGTCGAATTACCGAATCTAGAAACAACACATACGAGCAAGTGAACTCGTCCGTTGTAGCAAGATTATGATGGTAAGTCGGGATCGTTCGCAGGGATTTGTGTGGTGAATCTATGTGTAAGTCTAAAAGCTACTAAAAGTAATTCACGAAAACAAGCAATGATGATAAAAATGATAATTCAGGTGATTAAAAACTACACTTGCTTAGACTAGTATACTACTTTTGATAAGCATGATTGTGATAACTTTTGTTAACATGTTGGTTGTGATAATTAGTTGGTGAACTAATCTATTGTTTCTACAAGTTAAACCTTCGTCAAGATTTTAGTTCATAAAAACAAGCATTACATTTAACCAATCAATTCAAGATCAATTCAGGGTTCATAAGTCTTGGTGTACAAACTTAAACACAAAAATAGTTTCTTGTTTATCAAATATGCTTAGGAGATGGTCAATACAAAAGGTATCCGATTCATAGACAAATAGGTCACAATTGATTGGCGACTACTAATCTTTCGACCCTTGATGTAGTTTACAATCAATCCAATTTGATAGACAAAAAGTATTCTTATTACAATCACAATTAAGTTCCTTTGTTTAATCAAGAACAATGGGTGAAAAGCAATCATTCATAGACAAATGATAATAGCTAGTTAAGTAACATTAACTCTTTCGACCTTCACTATTACTAACTAGTCAAACTTGACCAACAAATGTCATTATGAAACTTAACCACAATTGGATCTTAGAATCAACTTGAAATTGAATTAAAACATGTTATCACAATCATAAGCAAATCATTAAGCAATGCACATCATCTAAGCAAGTGCACAAAGGCACTAGCCACTCATAGCAAACATGAACATAAGCTTAGAACTTTGAACATTAGAAACCATAATTAAGAGTCTTACAATGATTGGAAATAGATTATAAATGGTAAAGTGATGATACCCAAATTATTGGTGTTGACTTCTTGATGTTTTGACTTCCAAATGTTGACTTCTTGACCCTCCAAAACTCCCTGAACTTTTTAGGACGAATTTGAGAGTGTTTTTATGAGTGGTTGATGATTAAAGAATTTATTGATTAAGAGAAGCACTTTCGTTTGATAATTGGTACTTGTAACACTTCACAAAAGGCTCTATTTATACTATTCTCCAAGCCTAAGGTCTTTAATGCTTCACTTGGCCTCCAAGTAGAGTAGAATAGACTAGAAGAGTCAATGGAAGGCTTTAGAACCGTATGTATGAAGTCACATAACTTAATGATGAAGTTTGGCAAATCAGCAAGCCTCAAACCGATCGGTATTGTGGCCAACCGATCGGTTGGTCTTCAGAACTGGCTCCATCCGATTTGGTTGCGAGCTGCATCCTATCGGATGGAGTGATGTTGTTTAGCTTATTTTTGTACTTTTGTCATTTGGCTTGTTTCCTTCTTTTGATTCTTGGTTCTTCATCCAAACTTGCTCTTTTCTTCATTTTGGAACTTGTCAACTTGAATACTTGGACCTTTATCCTTTGAAATGCCTATTTGGTGTGGAACTTGACACAAGAATCTTCGTACCTTCATAAATATTTCCTTCTTCCTCATTTTTTCATCTTTTTCTTCCGTTTTCCTGTTTTTAGCTACATATACTTTGCAAACACACTTTGGTACAATTAAGTAACAAAAGCATATAAATATAACCAAATAACACCTATAAAAGTACGAATAACGCTACTAAAAATATGCACAATTTAAGCGTTATCATATGCTTAATTATACACCCTTCAATTTGAAAAGAGCTTCGGAAAGGTTAGAACTGTATGAATCTATTGTGCTTAAGTTATGAAAATATATCTATCTGTAATATTTACAGTCTAAACGGGTCAATGAACGTATCTTTCCTGTCTAAACGGGTCCGATGGGTTACTATCCGGCCGAAGTGTATTTTAAATGCATGAAACCTCCTAAATCACGCTGTTTAAATAGTTAGATTGTTATTGAGAAGGAAAATAGCCAAGATAGGTAGTAATTAATTATCCCAAATTTGAAAAACGTTGGGGTATTGGTAATTTTCACGCTCATTAAGAGTGGAATTTCTGTTTTTGATAAATTTAGGTGAATGTTTATGTTTCTGACATATAGAAGTGAGTTAAATCTGATAAAAAACTGAAGGACCCAATTATTTTTCTTTGACAGTTGTTTAACATTGACAATTTCAATCTCATCTCAATGTGAAGTTCCAGTACTTTTGGCATCGAGTTGGCATCGAGAAAATTACTAACCTTCACATTGCGAAATTTGGGATGATTAGTTACCTTCTTTTTGTATGTTAATTTTCCTTCACTGATATAACATAATATTTGACTCACTAATTATTTACAAAATTACAATTCTGGAAATCAAGTGTTTCAGGTTAACTTGACCCAGCTCAACACGTTAAAATTACCCATTTTGACATGTTGCCAAACCGACCCACCCTGCCCATTTCCCCACCTCTACTGTTTACTAATGATGTCTTATTGTATGGAGCAGACGAAACTGAAGCAAGCTGTTGAGTGGAGTTTAAAATATGTTGATGCATTAACAAGGTTAGGTGCGCCACGTATAAGTGGAATTCTTCTTCATGGACCACCGGGATGCTCTAAAACTACTCTTGCTAAAGCAGCGGCACATGCTGCTCAAGCCTCTTTTTTTCTTTAAGGTTTGTTTGACATTTTTTTAACTTCTACCTACAAGGTGTTTTTTTCCTCCATGTCTTCGTCAGTTATCATTTTTTAAAAATTTGGGTTAACGATATATAGGGGGAAATGAAACCGGGTATGTTTAACGGGTCAAAAAAGGGTAATGCACATAGACATACAATAGCATTGATCTCAAATTTCACGTTTTATTTCTAACATGCCAAATGGGTTAAGCTACTAGATTTAAACTAAAATGGACTCAAGTCAATGAATCGGAAGTCATATGGAATAAATTCAAATGCATAAAACATCGTTATTATTTTAGTAGTATATAATTTTGATTAATATTGTAGTATTATAATTTTTGTAGTCATATTATTGTAATGCTTTAGGATTGAACCCGGTACCAGTTACACAATTAGGTTGGTAATGGGCTACCCGGGTTAATGTGGTCCAAATTAGCAGCTAAATGTGTGTTTGAATTAAACTGGATGATCTATGATATATGTTCTTTAGCGTAAGCCATTGTTTCTAACCCCCTAATCACTTTTTCATAGACTAAGATTGTTGCTGGGGATGCTTTTAACTTCCAAACTGCAATATGTATTTACTGTTATTACTAAAATTGCAGATAGTGAGGGCCGAACCCCTTTGCACTGGGATGTTGATGGTGGCCATATCGAAGTTGCAGAATTGCTCGAGTAAGAACGTTGATGTGAACTTAAAGGTAACTTGGATGTGAATTTTCAAATGAATTAAAATCGATTCACATGGTAAAGCTGATATAATTCCATTTCTTGAGTTGTGTCATAAGTTCTGCTACACCTAGGCCTTTCATATGTTACCCAAAGAAATAACTGCATTTATAGATACATTTATTGTCTTATTTTGTTTGGGAAAAGGATAAATACATACTCAAGCTTTGTGGACGAGTGAGTTTTGTTTAGAACAATAGTACTTTAGTTGACGTGCTTTGTTAATCAATTTTTTATTAGACAAAGATGATTATGATTATATGTTGTTGAAAGCAATTTTTTTCCGTGTGCCATACCTTTTAATTGGAATAAATTTTGTTGGTTTGGCTGTTAAGTATTTGTGGCTCATCTTTGCCTGGTGAAATCTTGCACAACATAATATTCTCATAGCCAGTTGGAAGATGACGCCTTATATGCATTCATGTTCGTTTGGAATGGCAATATTTTCGTGTCTACACTAATATTAGGCAACTGGTCAATTTTGAATATAAGGGGGGGTGCTTGGTGTTCTGGTCGTACGAGAATATGATACATGCACGTTTATTTTCTTAATAGTTACAAATATCATTGACATTATCATTTCCTTAAAAAAAATGAAAATCATTTACATTCGTTATTGTTTGTTAATTTATACATGCACGTAACTTCTTAATAAATAATTTCTTTAAAAATTCCCGTAATTCCACGGGTCTATAAGCCAATATTCAACATGTATGTACAACTATATAGATGACATGTTTTATATCATTTTTTTATTTTACATATACTATTATCAACAACTTCCTTTTATTTCACTTTCGGTTTTCTTTATTAGGTGTTCACGGAAATGAATATGGACTACTCAAGTATTTGATGTTGACTGTTGATAACGCTCATTTTGAGCATGTTTTAGTTGTGTTATTTCTATGTTTATGCATTGTATTTGGTTGTATTTGTGAACATATTATGCTTAAAAGGTGCAAAAGATGTATTTTAGTTCAGGTACGATCAAGTTCAAGGAAAAGGCTAAAAATATGAAGAAAAGTTGTTAAATCAAGAGTTTATGCACAAACGTAGGATTCTTCTCACAATAAAAGCTTTGGGAGGATTGTTAAAGATAAAGAATCAAGATTACAATGATTTCCAAGCTCAAGAAAATATCATGAAATGGTGAAATGAATGATGAAGGTTCATAAACCAACCCAAGGTTGAGCAGTCATTTCCAGACCGAAGGTTTAGAGTTCAAACCCAAGGTCCAGCAGATATCCAGACCGCAGGTCCTAGGTCCCGACCGTGGGTTCAGCCACTTAAAGTCTTCCATAGTTGCATTTAAGTGAAGAATTAAGTGCCATCACTCCAAAGTCCGATCATCTACTTCCATTAACTCATCTTGCCTTCAATTTATGACACTTTGGGCTCAAGTATTATGCTTGGTGACCAAGGGGAGTCATCTTATATATATGTATGCTTGGAATCAAGAAAAGAGGAGGAGAACACACAACAAAATACAACACATATCTCAATCAATCAATATAGCAACTACTACAAATCATTTCTACTCTCTACAAGGGGGCGACAAAGGAGAAAAATGCAGGAAAAGGGAAAGCTTACATTCACCAATCATCCATTTAATCATTCAAGGGATCTTTGTTAATTATCTCACAAGTGTTCCTACCTTTTGTAATCATCATTACAACTTTTGTAAGACTTTTTAATCATGTTTTCAAGTGATAAATTTCTTGTGGTTATTTCTTTGTTTGCCATGAGTGGCCAAGTGCCTTGTGCACTTGCCTAGATGATGTTTGCTACATGATTTTTGGTTGATTATGACTCTATGGTTCTTAGATAAAAGAAAAGCTAATACTAAGAACGAATTGTGCTATTGAGAGTTTTCTCCACCAAAGAGTTGTCAAGTTTGGTTAATTACTAATAGTTTAATGGGATGGAAAAGACATTGTTAGTTAATTAGTTGTAAACCTTTGTCTATGAGGGTGTTACCTTATGTATTGACCATTTCATAAGTAACTTGATTAAACTTGGAAAACTAAATAGTGTGGTTGTCAATTACTTGTGAAACGAAAGCGAATCGAGTAATTGAGTTGTGTTAGTCTTGGATTGATCAAATCTTAAATATTGTTTTTATAATCTTAAAATCTTGACGAGGATTGAAAGTGTTGGAAACAATAGAGTTAGTATACCCACTAATCGAATTAGAACACCATCTAATTTGTTGATCATAATCAAATGGAACCATTGTCATAATCATGTCAAGAGAATTGTGCAAACTAGTCTAGGCAAGTGTAGTCTTTAATTTATTGAATTTACATAATCTTTATTTGCTTGCAATTAGAATCGTTAATTTGGCTCGTTATTATATTCAAAAAATTCACGCCCTAAAAACTAAACAAATCCTAGTGAACGACCTCGGCTTACCTTAATTATCTCTTACTACACACGGACGAGTATACTTGCTCGTATGTGTTTCGTTTGAATCATTGGTAAATCGTGTTATAAATTTAAAACTTGCACTCATAACGGGTATATCCCTAGAAACACATCAAGTTTTTGGCGCCGCTGCCGGGGATTTGATCACGTTTTTGTGAAGTTATTGTTTATAATTTACTTGTCCTACTTCTATTCGTATTGATATTTGTTATCATATTCGTTAAGATCTAAAAAAATATATTTTTTATAAATTTTCTCTGCAAACCTTCGGTTTCAACCCAAACCGCCGGTTCTAGACCTCGAAAATTTCTTTTTATCAGACCAAACCTTCGGTCTGAAGCTCGACCTTACGGTCCTAGCTCTCGGTAAAGTTTTTAAAACCCCAAACCGCCGGTCCAGACCTCGACCGGCCGGTCTCAACTTTCTGTGGTTTTTTTTCTTCTTCTTTTCTTCTCTTTTCGAACCAGACCGCCGGTCCAGCCCCTCGACCGCCGATCCATTGGTTACTGTTCATCATTTATTTATTTATTATTTTTTTTTTCTTTTGTTTCTTTTTTTAAATCCTTTTCGATAGGGCCCGTTTTTCTCGTGTATGACCACTCGCTCTTCAAGCGACGAGTTGAGCACACCATTATCTAACCCCGAACGTTTATTTCGCAAAAATAAAACTCCATTCGTTCCACACGATCAAGGAATTCCAAAAACCATTAACCCACCATTTGAAAAACCTTTCTGAAGTTCTTCCAATCGTCAATCTTTTCCTTGAATTACCATTTCCAATGGCTGAAGATCAACCAATGTGGGATGCCAATAGGGTTGTTGTTGGGTGAAGAATTTGACCCAAGTACCCTGACAAGATTTGAACATAAAATAGCCTAACTCACTGATAAAATAGTGGGTTACTCACTGATAAAGAAATCAGTGAGTGTTGTAAAAAGCCCGTTGTTGAAGAAACACTTTACTTACTGATACGGTGTCAGTGAGTAAAGTATACGAGCTACAAACAACACCAGTATCACTGAGAATTGACAAATGTCTCAGTGACCCTGAAGATGCTATCTCTACAATGCAGACTGAAAATATGGGCGGGAACTTCTACAAGAAAAGATAGAAGTCAGACAAAGTACAAAAGAGGAAGATGAAGAGGGACCACTTGGTGGATGACAACTCACAACAAGTGGATGTCTACTCATACCTACCACACTTGACTTTGTTTATTTGCCTGTATATATAGTGTGCCTTGTAATAGAGATAGTATGGATTCCTAAACAAACAAAAAGAATACACATAGTGTATTAGTTGATAGGATCATCACTCTCACTGAATCACAAGCATAGCTTGGATCAGTGAGAGTTTATTTGTCACCAAAAGAGGATAAACCCTCACCTAAGGGGATACCATACCGAAAGTATCCCCTTTAAGAAGTTGAAGATGTTATCATGTAATCTAATAGGTTTTGAGTAATCTTGTAACAATTCTTTTCACTATCAATGAACTGTTCTTGTATTACTCGAATTCATGGACCAACAAGTGGTACCAGAGCCTAAGGTGCATTCTTATAAGCCAGATCAATGTATAACTGCTGATAACATTCTTCAAAAAATTAATAAATGTGATCTTCAAAAACTGCTACTGACATAGCAATTTTTGAGGGGGAGAGACACATTTATAGGTGACTGACAAACACCAAAACCCTCCCTGACACACACCCACCACACAAATTGATGCGTTCACCGAGCTATAAAAACTTGATGTGCTTTCGCAACGGGTTTTAAATTAATAAAACAAGACTTACCGGTTAGCTAGGAACACATACGAGCAAGTATACTCGTCCGTTGTAGTAAAAGGATTAGTAAGTCAAGGTCATCCCAAGAGACTTGGTTGTACTCAAATGTTGTTTGATTGTTTATGCAAGTAACAAGTCGATGGTTATGATTGTCACGGATCAAACCACAAAGAAAAGCAATTATAAAAGCATAATGTAGGCACACAAACACTTATTTAGGAATAGTAAACAATCGTGGTGGAATGTTGAACATGTTTGGGTGAAACATAGAAGGCACATATCAATTAACACAAGGATCTCTAGTCAATGGGTAATATCAAGAAAATCCATGTTTCTACTAGTTTCACGGGTGAGTCCTTTCGGCCTATCCATCATCCCATTACGCTAGCTCTTTGTTTTATCAAATGTATGAAAAATATGATTAGTAACATTAGTTCTTACGAGTTCTTTCGACCCAATCACGTGATTAAATATTTCCGAATTCATATAAAAACTTGAATACTCAATAGTTGTCAATTATCAAATACCAATCCATTTTGGCCTTCAACTTCTTGGAATCAAACAATATTAGAAATCTTTTCAACCTTTAAATCTAACAATGTTTAATCAACAAGTTTTAGAATACGAATTATATTTAAACAAACTTATGAGGCAATCACTTTCTCTAACCAACTATTAAGTCAATCATTCACACGAAAGTATACATAATTCCCAAACTAGCATCAACAATTATTCCATAACAAGCATCATCATAAAACATAACATCTCATTCAGCATTAACAAGTCCAACATGATTAATCAAAAGAAAAGTAAATTACCCAATAGTAAGATTACAATGAGTAATGAAAGAGTTATAACACTCCTTGAGGCCTCCAATTGAACAAGGGAATCTTCCACCTCTTCTACTTGTGATCTTCCTTGAGAATGGTAGAGATTATTAATTCTTTTGGGTTTAGTAAGATAGATGATCAAGTCAATATGGTGTAAAGCTTGATTGTAACTGTAGAAAATCTGTCGTTATGGTGTAAGGGAGAGTTTTCCATGGTGTTTGATGATCAAAGGGTGCTTTGATGCATCTTGATGATCAAAATGGTGTTTTGATGCATCTTGATGCGTTCACCGAGCTATAAAAACTTGATGTGCTTTCGCAACGGGTTTTAAATTTATAAAACAAGACTTACCGGTTAGCTAGGAACACATACGAGCAAGTATACTCGTCCGTTGTAGTAAAAGGATTAGTAAGTCAAGGTCGTCCCAAGAGACTTGGTTGTACTCAAATGTTGTTTGATTGTTTATGCAAGTAACGAGTCAATGGTTATGATTGTCACGGATCAAACCACCAAGAAAAGCAATTATAAAAGCATAATGTAGGCACACAAACACTTGTTTAGGAATAGTAAACAATCGTGGTGGAATGTTGAACATGTTTGGGTGAAACATAGAAGGCACATATCAATATTCACAAGGATCTCTAGTCAATGGGTAATATTAAGAAAATCCATGTTTCTACTAGTTTCACGGGTGAGTCCTTTCGGCCTATCCATCATCCCATTACGCTAGCTCTTTGTTTTATCAAATGTATGAAAAATATGATTAGTAACATTAGTTCTTACGAGTTCTTTCGACCCAATCACGTGATTAAATATTTCCGAATTCATATAAAAACTTGAATATTCAATAGTTGTCAATTATCAAATACCAATCCATTTTGGCCTTCAACTTCTTGGAATTAAACAATATTAGAAATCTTTTCATCCTTTAAATCCAACAATGTTTAATCAACAAGTTTTAGAATACGAATTATATTTAAACAAACTAATGAGAACAATCACTTTCTCTAACCAACTATTAAGTCAATCATTCACACGAAAGTATATATAATTCCTCAAACAATCATAAAGAGATAATAGTAATCAAACAAGTAACACAACACACAAAGGAATTCTCATAATCAACATAAGCAAAGACATTAATATGATTGAATTTAAATAGAAACAATACCAAACATTAGAGTCAAGGCATCGAGTGCTACAATTCCAACCATGTGATTACAACCAAAAGAAACTACCAAAATACAAAGCCTCCATCCCTAAACCTTCCTGGAAATCGACCTCATGTTGTGAGTATATGACTTAGGGGTGTTTGGTAATAAGGATTGTTGGTGATGTATATGGTTTAATTGGTGTGAACTATGATCAAACCTTATGGTGTAGGAATGATCAAGTTATATGTCATGCTGATGAAGACCAAACCAACTCCCCAACACCTCTAGAAATGGTGGGGAGTGGTAGGAGAGAATCCTCCAAGTGGTTGTAAAGGTATGACAAATTATTGATAAAAAGATTGATAAGAGTAGTTAAAAACACTTAACCAAGCACTTCTATTTGTAGTTGAAGAATCCTTGGCCACCAAGCATATTCCTTGGCCACAAAGGGTCATTAAGATGCAGGAAAATTAGTTAATAGGAGTATATGGTCGGCCTCTAATCTTTATGGTGCTTAAAATTGAGAGTTAATGCAACTCTTCATTTCAGTTTTTCTGTAAACCTCAGGTTTGAAATGTAAACCTTGGGCATGGGCGACGGCTAAACCTCAGGCATGGATCCTAAACCTCAGGAATGAGCTCCCCTTCTTAAACCTTGGGTTTGGAAACTTAAACCTTGGGTTTGGACCCAACTTTCTTCACATAATTTGGCTTCAAGCTAGCATGGAGCTCCAACTTTTAACACACTTCTTGGCACTTAATCTTGACTTCATTTTCACATCTTTCCTCTTGAACTTGAAAATAATCATAGCATGAATCTTTATCTTGAACGGAAAACTTCACTTCGTGCATATTTACTTGATTTTGTCGACTTTTCTTCATCTTTTTCTCTATTTCCTTCGACATAGTTGGACCTGAACCTAAACACATCTTTTGCACCTTTTAAGCGTAAAATGTTCACAAATACAACCAAATAACATGCATAATCATAAGAATAACGCTATAAAAACATGTTAGATTTGAGCGTTATCAAATCCCCCACACTTGAACTTTGCTTGCCCTCAAGCAAATCTAAGAAAAGAAAAATTAAAATGCATATCTAAATGGCAAAATGAAAAGAAAATTTTAAAAATTTAAGATTTGATCAATCCAAGACTAACACAACTCAATTACTTGATTCGCTTTTGTTTCACAAGTAATTGACAACCACACTATTTAGTTTTCCAAGTTTAACCAAGTTACTTATGAAATGGTCAATACATAAGGTAACACCCTCATAGACAAAGGTTTACAACTAATTGACTAACAATGTCTTTTTCAACCCATTACACTATTAGCAATTAACCAAACTTGACAACTCTTTGGTGGAGAAAACTCTTAATAGCAAAATTCGTTCTTAGTATTAGCTTTTCGTTTAAAATTTATGAAAAATAGAAAATATCGAAAAATCTTTTTGGTTTTTTTTTTAAATAAGCGAAAAATTGAGCGCACACTCCCCCACACTTAAGGGTTTGCTTGCCCTCAAGCAAATCTAACAATAAAGAAAAATAGATCCCACATGGTGTATGAAAAATGATTATAAAAAATATGATGCAAATCTACCAAGTACAAGTACAAGATACGATTCATCGTTTTACGCTTTAATGGTGAAAAACCGAGATGTTTGACAATACCCTATGGATTCTCTCGCTTGATAACATGGCTAAGCACCTCACGAAAAGGAATGCAAGTATAATTCACTCAACACTCATATATTTTTGGTGGTGGAGTATATAAGAAAATCACACTCATATCGCTCAGTCATGATCCATTTATTACCATAGGCTTGTACAAGAAACAAAACTCCACCGACGTGGCGTAAGCACCAAGTGTAAACATCTAAAGAGGACTTTTATTCGGGTTGAAGGCTTAAAGGGTTATATCAGACTTATGTGCAACTATCTCATGCAAAACATAATAGCTCGCTAACAACAAATTCTTGCATCACCAAATAACGGATGGTCACTAAGGATAACCTTAGATCACTAACAACGCTATCTAATTCCTCAAGAAATCGGATGGTCACTACATGTCAATACACTTGATAATTCCACAAAGTCAAAAGGGTAGGGATAAGGCATGGGAATATTTATGAAATTGGTTTTAAGAGAAAAATAAAATCAAGTCAAAGTCACATTGTTGCTAGTCACCAAACAAACCACAAACCCGTAAATGATTATAGTTACAATCTTCTCCTCTTCACATATCGATCACCAAATATATATGTATATCACGACTTAGCACATTGGATAATCGATATCTTAAACATACTTCATCTTCCTTCAACTTCATAATATAGCACATAGGCTATAATTGTCATCATATATATTTTTTCTTTCTCTTTTTTTTTTTTTTTTTTTTTTTTTTTTTTTTTTTTTTTGACTTATTATTTTTTTTCTTCATTTTTTTTTTCACAATTTTTTTTCAACACCTTTCTCCTTCATACATCACATCTCCCCCCCCCCCCACACTTCACATAGGCACACCACAAAAATACAAAACATAAAGGTGATCAATCTTCATCTTTGTCGGAATGGCACACATGAATGACAAAGTGTGGCTAACTAATAATCATCAAAAACAATCCAACATTCCAAGCAACTAGCAACCAACCGTTTAGACTTTGACAAGAGGGTAGGCTAAGGTTTAAAGTGTAAAATATTTTCGTATTTTTCTGGATGTAACAAAAGAAAAGAATGGCTCGGAGGTTGTTCTCATGGTAACTAGCACTAAAAATGAGCGCTAACAAATGGGTCCATATGGGTGGTTAACTAACCGATGTGGCTGGCTAATATATCATTAGATGTAAAATGGAAGGCCATTTGGTTTAATTCCTAAGGATGCCTCTTTTTCACATGAATACACTTATATCACACGAATGTGATCTCACTACGGTCTGATAATGATTTGCAAGTACAAGTTCTAGAATAAATAAAATCACCGGCACACTCATAGCAAAAAGATCAAGCATAAAAGATATATGCTATATAAGAATAGGCTCAAATCCTCACATATTTAGTGGTATGGGCTATAATTGTGCTAGCAAATGTTATCGATCCTAAAATGGATTGCAATGTCAATCGGGACACATCTCGAATTTTTTAAAATTTTACCAATTTCACCAGTGGGATGATTTAGTTATTCTAATACATTAACCTAAATGCGTGAAAACACTAGAAGAAGCTAAGGGCAAACAAGATTTCAAAAATTGGCCCAAAGATATGAAAATTTTAAACTAGTTTCATTTTTCACCATTTTAGTTTCCCCCCACAATTAAGTTAAGCATTACATTCATTATTAAAAATAAACTTCAAAGCATGAAAAAGTAGGGAAAATTAAGATAAGTGATGAACTCAAATAAGTACATTTTATTACCATCATTTATCCTATTTATTTGACTTGTTTTATTATATTATATATGAGAATTGATACGTTAATGTTTACTTTTGTAATTCTCAGGTAAAAACAAGTATTATGTGAAACTTAGCGATTTTGGACTAATTATGGAGCAAAACACGCAAGATGTTAAGAGTCTACTGAAATGTACAAGATCAAGATTATTCTGCTCCAGATACGCCGCATCCTACTTCTAACATACGGCGCATCACTATCAAGATTTCACAAGTGACAATCCAAGACGGCAAAGGACATGCACCGCATACAAGAATGGAGTTACGCCGCATCTTAAGGCGGTGTACAAATATTCCTGAATATATTAATCTTGGACCCCACGCGAAGTTAAGTCAATGCGCCGCATCTACTTATCCTATGCGCCGCATCTAGCCTCAGACAGAAACTATAAATACCCCAAGGCCAGACGAATTTCGAGAGCCTACAGACTTTAGAGACCGAAGACCACAGTACCCTAAAGCCAAATTCAGACGTGTTAGCAGCACAAGACACACCTTGAACGAAGATACAAGAGCTGTAAGAAGGTCCTGCATGTATTCAATTCATTAAGTAGTTTTGTTTTATTGTATTAGTACACTTTAATTCATCAGGATTAATGGGCCGATTCCATGTGACTACTGAAAATCATGGGCACCCCTTAAAATTGCTTTCCCATTAATTAAAGTTTATATGTTGATGTCTTTGGTGACTTTTATTAGTGCATTGATAACCTCTGTGTCTAGCTGAGCATTGCTTAGGTCGCCATGCCCCTTCCTCGCCTATCTATTTTAGCGTATACGAAACGTGGGCATCACAAATGCTCAATATTCTAGGATAGTGGGATAGACATAAGTGATCATTAAGGGTTTACTCGCCGATAAGATTAGAGCCAACGAGAAAGGGTTAATTATATACACTTCATATAAAACTAGCAATAAAACAAGTGACAAGCTACTTAATTATCAGGACAGGTCTTCTTATTGTCTCAAGTATCTATCTGTGTACGTGTGTGCTAATCGCTGATTCGTGCTCATTAGTTTAGTTTATTATTTAATCATAACCAAACCGTGCCAGTCTCTCAGACTGAACCCCCTTGCGTTAGATTAGGTTGTATAGCTAACTTAAGATATTAAAATACTGATTAGAATAACTAGATAATACGTTCCACTCTTAGTGATCGACACTCTACTTACCATTATATTCATACTGACCGGGTACACTGCTCGTTAAAGTATGTGTTTTATTGATAAGTCGGCTAAATATAAATTTAAAACTTGAGTAGGTATTAATACTGCTAAAACCACAACGACACATCACGCGCGCACCAAATCTTTGGAGCCGCTACCGTGGATATAAATTAGAGCAATACACCGCACACACATCAAGTTTTTGGCGCCGTTGCCGGGGAGTGAATTGTTATTATCTGTTAATTTGATTAGTATTTTAATTAGGTTTTAATTTTTAGATTCTAACCGCTACCCCGTTGTATATTAGTTAATTTGCATTCATTGTATTATTTGCATATTTTCTGTTTTTGTGTGTTTTTATTTTCTTTAATTTTTGTTTCTTTTTGTTTATTTTTATTTTTGTTTTTATTTTTCTATTTTCTTGCATTCTGCTATCGTTGTATTGAGCTGATACAAACGATACGGCGCATCTATTTTCATAGATACGGCTTATTGCGTTTAATTTTTTAAAGAATACAACGCGTTTAATAAATTCGATACGACGCATCTTTCCCCAAGATACGGCGTATTGTGTTTTTAATAAGAAATTTTTCTAAACGATAACGACATACGACGCATCTGTCTTAACAGATACGGCGTATTTATTATTTATATTAAAAACAGTTTTCGAATTATTAAACAGATACGACGCATCGATTTAAATCGATACGGCGCATCTTCTGAATCAAAAATCTTGTATTTTGAAACGTAACGAAAATACGACGCATTAACTTTTGTTAATACGACGCATTTAATTTTAATAAATATAATCGATTTTTGATAATTTAAAACTGATACGGCGCATTCTAAAATTATAAGCGGCGTATCTGCTTTCTGAATAAAAGTCTGATTAAATTTTAACGATTATAAGATACGGCGTATCCAACTTTTTGGATACGGCGCATCGTCTGCAGATATCAGTTATTTTTATTCTTTATATCCGTTTCTAAATTCATTAATTTCTCTTCTAGCGAACAAATCCTACTGACGATTTTACCTATGATGACAGGTTTTGCTATGGAAGACATGTCAGTGAACGGATATCTTGCTAAGGAACTTATGGATGATAAGCACAATGAAAAGTCCCGCACCAAAAAGCCGTTAATTCTGGAAAGTGATGAGGAGTGTGATAACTTCAATGTGCTCATGATTAATGCCGATTTATTCTCTTGGGAGACCCCTCTTGAAGCTACTTATATGGAATTCAAACGCTTATGCAATATTGAAGATGGGATATTCTCTTATGATTTACTAATGAGCTACACTGAAGATGAATTGTTACTCTTATGGCCCATCATTGAATCTAAAGGATTAACTTGGACTACTATCGAAGAAAAAGATGGGAAATTCCAAATTGAATACATGAACTCAGCAAATGCAGTCAACAAATCGAGCAACAAAAGCTATGAAGTCCAACCTATACAAACTTCTTATATGCCTTATTCCGAACAGTATTGGGGATTAGATAAGAGCTATCTGGATAACGAAAGAATGTATGCTGAATCAGAAATACTATTTCATGGAAAGTTGGTGAAGTTGATGGATATCTCTTTAGAAGAGTGGCTTGAACTTAAATACGGCGATCCTAAATTTGCTCCTATGAATGAAGTCAAACGGATTGTGACCTCATGGTTGACACGAAGTTTTAAAGAACAATTTAAGGAGTTCATGAAGATAAGAAGGAACATGATTGGTAACACTAGCTTTGACGTTAACCACGATCCTAACAATGTTGATTTTTCAAATTGGTTAGCTAGTAAGTTCAATAACCATAAGAGCATGGACCGTGCTACTAAAGATGTGTTATGGGTATATTGGATGAGAGGTGATGATGAGGAAGTAGAAAGCAACAATGGATCATCACATGACAATTCAACAATCGAGTAAGGCATTGAAGAATTATTCAGCATAGACATTGATGTGTTCAATTATGAGACACCTTTGTGCAAACAATTCAAAGAATTTAATTACCTTCTTCAAGTCGACGCTGATGTACTAACTGGAGATCTACCAGGATTCAAAACTTATGATGATTTCAAAAACACCTGGTACTACGAATGGAATGACCAAATACCATGGGTTTGGGATAAACCATGGGAATTTGAGCATATTAATCACACTTGTAAACCTTTCCATTTCAAGGATGGAAGTAGTGAATGGCCAACCTGTGATTATAAGAATGATGGAACCTGTAATGGGGGAAGTATAATTGGAATGAAACGGGTTGGAAACGATGTATACTTTGAAGACGACGATTGGTATGAAAAAGTTGAAGACTGCCCACGTAAAGCAGAGGCTTTGCAAGATAAAGGCAGAATCAACTACTTAAAAGAACTTAAGGGAGCATCGAATACTACTTTCTGGGAATGGGTGCATGGACAATTTGATGATTACACAAAGCTTAGTCGACGCTTGCAATGGGAATTGATAAGAGAGTGGGATGAAATTCAAGATTATTATCAATCCTTTAACGTGGTTAATTATGATCCCTATGATAATAACGATGAGTCGCGAGGAGAATTGATTGATGAACTTGATGACTATTTGAATAAGGATCCTTATTTCAAGTTTGTTGATAAAGACGAAGAAGGATTCATCAAGAAAAAATGTCGACTACTTGGGATCCCTTATAATGAACCACCCATGATAATTTCTGAAAAATTTAAAGTCATCAAATACTCTTTGGGACCTTGATGAAGCGAAAAGTGTACCGCTTTTAAGGGGTCATTTAAGCCCTAAATCGTATTTATTTGATCAAATATTGCCCTAAATCGTTCCTTTTGTCATTTTAGGTACTTTTGAGGAGAAATCTGGAAAAGGAGGCATTTTGGACGTTTTTGGAGCATAAAAGTGAAGGAAACGGCAAAGTCTCAAAAATCGGCTAAAAGTTACCTTTGACGGCGTCACAATTCACTCTGGACGGCGTCATGCCTTGGCAAGAAAAAGTGGACGTGAAATTTACTCATGATAAGCCAGTGAAAATAGCATGTGAATTCTGACGGCGTCACGCTTTAACTTGATCAAGGGCGTCACGGCTTAAATCAAAGAGGGACGGCGTCACGTTCAAGGTTCGACGGCGTCAAGCCTTGATAAGCCAGAATGGATTTTGGAAGAGCTAAAGAGGGACGGCGTCAAGAAGGTCATCCGGGAACCCTAAAAGCGGCGAGGTGACAGCGTCACACTCCATAACGTGACGCCGTCAGATCCAAAAATCTATATATAGTTTTCTAATTTTTTGTCATTATAGGAGAGCTTAGTGTGTGGAATTTTGGGAGAAAACCCTAAGACGATTTTAGCTTCTTTTTCAAGGCTTTTTGCCTTGAGATCTTCCATGTTACATTGAAGATAAGTTATCAATTAATCATTCAATATGTCTATGTGTTGTTTGATTTTATCTTATTCTTGTCTTTTGATTAACATGTTAGGCTAGATTTATCTTGTGTTTGCTTAGATCTAATGAAACCTAGCTATTGATTATTGGTTATTAGTGTGTTATTAGTTGTATTGGATGATTTTTTATCTATGTTAGGCTTAAGAAAACTGGCTAACTTCCTATTCGGTAACTTGCTTGAACGTCTTAAGAAACATGAACCAAATGCGTACTAAAGGTTTTTATGGTTGTATTTAATGCACAAGCGAATTCTAGTGATCCCATGTTAGGAGCTTCCTAGCCAGCTCGACATAGGAGTGAAGTAGGAGCTTGTAGAGTTGGGGAAGTACGTACGCCACCCCACAATTGGTATTAAGGAATACACCCGTCATCCACGCGACTAATACACACTAATTAACCGGTAAAAGATAGTTAGGGAGTAAGGAAGTCTAAGTAAACACATTTCTCTACACATAAGTTTCTCACCACATTTTATTTTCAGTTATTTATTTTATTTGCATTTGTAGTTATCTGGGTTAGTTGACTAGCAACTAATTCCGCCCACTCCTTCAAAACCGAGATTTTACTTGCTTTCATAAAAAATATAAAAACATAAAAAGAATCTTCCTCAACCCTTAGACCTAATTAGAGTAGTCTTTCACACCTAACGAACACTATTCCCTGTGGAGAACGATCAATCCCCCGTACTTACCACTACACTATACTACATCGGTCAGGTACACTGCCTGGTGGGGTTGTAAGCCTCTTGAGATCCCTCGAGAGGTAAAACCTGTTGTAAGGTTACAAAACCACGCATCAAGTTTTTGGCGCCGCTGCCGGGGAATAGTTATTGTTTAGGTTGAATTTTTATTTCTATTAGGTCTACTCACTAGATTCCTTTCTAGTGAGATTTTTTATTTTATTTTTCTAGGTATTCTTTAGTCTATCTATTTTCTTTGTGCTTTTGTTCGTAACAGATTTTCATTGACTATTCAGTTTGCCATTATGGAAAACGCGAATCCACCCCTTACACCTGGCGAAGTGGCTTTGTTGCGTAGCCAACTTGAGAATGAGATTAGTGAGCTCAGGGAGCTCAGTAGAATGATTGATATAGAGCTTGATTATGCCTTGAACAACTTAGGGACCGCCATATACTCAGATAATTACTTAGAACGTAATAATCTTACGGTTGATAAGTTGATTGAGAAAATTGAGGAAGTGAAGGTAGATCCTAGGTTGGATGATTGTTTCAATGAATACCCCACTAAGGAGGAGATTGCTTACTATAACAACCTAGTTGATAACCCTCGACCACCTTTTGTTAGAATTGACCCAAAGATTAAGAGAGGTGATCCCGGGAATGTGAAGATACCATGTATGATTGGGTACCAATACGTTGAGCATGCTTACATTGACTGTGAATCCCCAATCAACGTTATGTCCTCAGGCCTTTATAGCCAAATCATAAACACACCACTTGAGCCTAGGATGGACCCCAAGTGTCCAGGCGGAGTTTGCAACTTCGTTGGAAGGATTAAGGATATACATATCCTTGTTGGGAACTTTACCTTTGTCACCAACTTCATGATTTTAGAAGATATGGCAAGTGTTGTTGACTGCCGCCTATCTCGCGTTGTGTTAGGTAAGCCATTTATCGAAGCATCCAATTTAAGGTATGACCGTTTGAAAGGCACGGTTCAGTTTTCTAATCACATAGATAGGATCACATATAGGATGCCTTATCGGGTTAATGAATTTCGTTTTGTGCCTCGATTTGACATGGACAACATTGGTGCGATTGAGGACATCAATGAAGAGGATAAAGAAAAAGGCATGGACCATGTTTGGAATAAGAGAAGCCTTTATTATAAAGATTGTTTAAACCTTGGACCTAAATACAAAATTGATATGGAGGTTGTTAGGATGATTAGAGGGGCAATTGAGAAGCAAAACGGAAAAACGTAGACCCCGTGACTTTGAGTCTAGCTACAAGACTCGTTAATAAAGAAAAGCGCTTCTTGGGAGGCAACCCAAGCTTTATTTTATTTATTTGCTTTGTGTGTTTATTTATTTGTTTGTTTGATTTTATTTGTTTCCGTATGTATGTTTAATTTTTATTAGTATTGATTCATGTTCAAAAGTAAATTGTGAAAATGCTTTATGTTGTTTTTAACTTCGTCTTAACTACATATAAAGGTATTTTGCAAAAGATAAGTGTAAGGGAAATCTAAATCGGTTTATTAGAACACAAATGAACATGAATCGTAATAATAATAAATTAACATACATATTAGTATTTGTTTGAGTCAAATGCTTGTATCGAGTCATAATGATGTTTTGCAGGATTTCCAGGAAGTAAGGTAAAGGTTTTTTCAGAAATTTTCCGGAAACTTAAAATGAAAATTTTTGTCAGGTCATTTCTGACGGCGTCAGGGTTTATAACCTGACGGCGTCAGATTTAATTTTCAGAAATTTTTGAAAGTTTTGTTTTTAAAAAGTTTTTATTAAAATCTCCAACTTATAATCTCCAGGAATCTGCAAAATTATCATTCCACAAGCATTATATCCTTATATATAGATTTTTCCCGCCGATGTTATGCAGGTTTTCGTGTTTGTTTTCTCAGGTTTAACAGGTTACTTTGGACAAGGAAATGTTTTGAATCAAGCTTATGGCGATGCATTAGTCATGGAGCTTCAACATTCTCTTTGGAGGAAGATTTAACCGTGTAATTTCATTATCCACCGAGCGAATCAGGGGAGTATTTGATTTCATTCTTTTACTTTATGCTTTTACATCTTGTTATTTGAACATTGGGGACAATGTTCATCTTAAGTGTAAGGGGAGGGTAAAAGTACGATTTTAGAGAATGCCATTGCGCTTGATTTTTGTTTGTTTAATGGTAGATGTGTAATAAAACTGAGATAAATACCTGTTAGGGCAATTTTAGTGCCAAATTTAAAATTTTTTACAACATTTAGGAGTGAAACTTTGATCTTAATGAGCGTCTCACGGATAGGAGTTATATGACTAGCACAAAAACCGTACCACTAAAAAATTTTCCACCCCCAAATATGTGAGGTTTGCCCCTAGAATTGGTAGGAAAAGCATTTATGCTATGATGTGTGTACCGGTAGCACTTAGATTCTAGAACTTGCGTTAGGACCATTCCAAGGCCACAAGTGAGACTACATTCGTGTAGTTAGATTTACTACATGATGAGAGGCATTAGGATTAACCCATTGTTTTACACCTGTGTTTTTGTTATAATTACTTTGGCTACATTGGTCAAGTAATTCTCCCACATCCCTTTGCGTTGTACTCATTTTTAGTACACGATACCCCTAGTACACCCCTCAGAGCCTATCTTTTCGTTTCGACCTTTAAGCATTTTACTTAAAGGAAGAATTTGTTACACCCCACTAAAATGTACACCCAAATCGCCTTAGCCCACCTTGTATGCACTCATCTTTAGTGCATTATTGTGACAACATTTGTTTAAACCCCAAGTTAATTATCTAATTGATTACATGGTTGCTAAGTCGAGTCATATCCTTGTACATATTGTTTTGGGACGATTGGGACTCATGGGTAAAGTACTAGTGTAATGGAGTAATGGGGATGAACATCATTTATTACCCCCATATGTGCTAAATATTTTTAAAAGTACTCCAAGTTTTTCAATTATCTTAATTCGAGTCATTAGATTAGTATTTGTAAAGTTATGTAAAAGTTCAAGTGTAAGGGGAATGCAACGCCCCTATGATGTATTATTTTGGATGGTAGGGCAAAAGTGTATGCACAAAAAAAAAAAAAAAAAAAAAAAAAAAAAAAAAAAAAAAAAAAAAAAAATCGAAAAATCAAGAAAAATACAAAAAAATGAGAAAAAGAAAAGTAGAAAAAACATACGGACTACCATCCCGTTTCATTTTATGTTTATTTTTTATGTTTTTGTTATTTTGTTATTTTGTTTTTAGCTTAAGATTGAGTCTAGTCTTGGCTTAGCAACATTGTATAGTACATGTAATTGATCAAGATTTTTAACTCGCCACCAGTAAAATATCCCTTATCCAACAAAACCGTGTTTTCCTTTTCCCTACACCTAACGTTATAACCCATTTAAAAGCCCTCTTTGATAGTTTATCTTTGGTGCTTACGCCTAGTGGAGGAGGTTTTCGATCCTTTCCCAAGCCTATGGTAATCTATTTGCTATGACAGGTAGTGAGAGATATTATCCGTTTTCATTTATGAGATTTATTTTGATGACACTTGAGAGATGTGAGTATCTAAACACTACTTGTGAGGTGCTAGTTTGTAATCTCCGTGCTTATTATGATTGAAGTGGAACGAATATTTGTTGTAATTACTTTTATGTTTGCATTAAATGACCCCTAACTTGTATTTTGATTGGAATAAAAGCGCATTTGCTTGAGGACAAGCAAATCTCAAGTGTAAGGGTATTTGATGAAGCGAAAAGTGTACCGCTTTTAAGGGGTCATTTAAGCCCTAAATCGTATTTATTTGATCAAATATTGCCCTAAATCGTTCCTTTTGTCATTTTAGGTACTTTTGAGGAGAAATCTGGAAAAGGAGGCATTTTGGACGTTTTTGGAGCATAAAAGTGAAGGAAACGGCAAAGTCTCAAAAATCGGCTAAAAGTTACCTTTGACGGCGTCACAATTCACTCTGGACGGCGTCATGCCTTGGCAAGAAAAAGTGGACGTGAAATTTACTCATGATAAGCCAGTGAAAATAGCATGTGAATTCTGACGGCGTCACGCTTTAACTTGATCAAGGGCGTCACGGCTTAAATCAAAGAGGGACGGCGTCACGTTCAAGGTTCGACGGCGTCAAGCCTTGATAAGCCAGAATGGATTTTGGAAGAGCTAAAGAGGGACGGCGTCAAGAAGGTCATCCGGGAACCCTAAAAGCGGCGAGGTGACGGCGTCACACTCCATAACGTGACGCCGTCAGATCCAAAAATCTATATATAGTTTTCTAATTTTTTGTCATTATAGGAGAGCTTAGTGTGTGGAATTTTGGGAGAAAACCCTAAGACGATTTTAGCTTCTTTTTCAAGGCTTTTTGCCTTGAGATCTTCCATGTTACATTGAAGATAAGTTATCAATTAATCATTCAATATGTCTATGTGTTGTTTGATTTTATCTTATTCTTGTCTTTTGATTAACATGTTAGGCTAGATTTATCTTGTGTTTGCTTAGATCTAATGAAACCTAGCTATTGATTATTGGTTATTAGTGTGTTATTAGTTGTATTGGATGATTGTTTATCTATGTTAGGCTTAAGAAAACTGGCTAACTTCCTATTCGGTAACTTGCTTGAACGTCTTAAGAAACATGAACCAAATGCGTACTAAAGGTTTTTATGGTTGTATTTAATGCACAAGCGAATTCTAGTGATTCCATGTTAGGAGCTTCCTAGCCGGCTCGACATAGGAGTGAAGTAGGAGCTTGTAGAGTTGGGGAAGTACGTACGCCACCCCACAATTGGTATTAAGGAATACACCCGTCATCCACGCGACTAATACACACTAATTAACCGGTAAAAGATAGTTAGGGAGTAAGGAAGTCTAAGTAAACACATTTCTCTACACATAAGTTTCTCACCACATTTTATTTTCAGTTATTTATTTTATTTGCATTTGTAGTTATTTGGGTTAGTTGACTAGCAACTAATTCTGCCCACTCCTTCAAAACCGAGATTTTACTTGCTTTCATAAAAAATATAAAAACATAAAAAGAATCTTCCTCAACCCTTAGACCTAATTAGAGTAGTCTTTCACACCTAACGAACACTATTCCCTGTGGAGAACGATCAATCCCCCGTACTTACCACTACACTATACTACATCGGTCAGGTACACTGCCTGGTGGGGTTGTAAGCCTCTTGAGATCCCTCGAGAGGTAAAACCTGTTGTAAGGTTACAAAACCACGCATCAGACCTGATGAGGAATATGTTGCGACAAAGACCAAAAAATATATTAGATTAAGTCGAACGGAAGAAAATGTTGCGGAGCTATACGGGAACATCTTTCGGATGAAAGAAGAAGGATGGCACGTAACAAGAACTAAATAAGGAGCTGAACATGAGTCTAACTTGAAGACTCTGGAATAAAGACAAGTGCTGACCGGGAGACAACCCGGAATGAAATTTTTTACATTCTGTTCTGTGTCGAGTCTGTCATACCCGCAGAAGATACGGCGCATCTCAATCCTGAGATGCGACGCATCTCCTGCAATGGTCATATCTTATTTAATTTTCTGCATTTTTATTTTTGACTTTAAAACTTTCTGTCAGTATTTTAATGCGGCGCATCCCTGGTTAAGGATACGACGCATCTTTTATCCTGATTCGTATTTATTCCAGGCTCGATACGGCGTATCTTCTTCCATAAGATACGGCGTATCGACTGACCTGATGATTTTTATTTTAATTTTTTATGTTTTATTTTTTTCTAACTACTAATGTATTATGCAAGTTTGAACTTTCTTAACTCAGGTGTGTTAAAGTCTGAATGGTATTATAGATTCCTGCATTCTTGTGGATACATCATTATTGAAGCTTAAACGTTCTCATCCACAAGAAGTTGATTTTTGCTCTTATACGAATAATTGAGGATCATACCGAGCAAATCTCAGGGGAGTTTTTCTGTTCTAATTCTTTTATTTTCCAGCTTTTAATCTTTGACACAAACAACGAGGACGTTGTTTAACTTAAGTGGGGGGATTGGAGAATTAGAACACTTACTTGTCCTAAACTTTTTCAAAATATGCTTAAAATGCGCTTAATATATCAAAATTAAAATTTTTTAGCATGTTTTTGTTTAAAGTCTAAATTACATAGCTGCACACATAACATTATTTTCAAAAATTGTGAACTTTTCAAAATTCACAAATCTATGAGTGTGCCGGTGACTTGTAAACTTTAGAACTTGGCTTATATACTATTCGAGACCACCATAATAAGTATTATCTATATAATTGGAATGACTTGTCTAAATTGGTAAATTTCTAGGATTACACCCAAATAGCCTTTATATGTTATGTGATATTAACTAACTACACTGGTTAGTTAACCCCCGTATAAAACATTTTGTTACTCTCACTTTTAGAGTAAGATACCCCTAGAAAAACACTCAGAGCCATTCCTTTCGTTTCTTACACCTTTGTTATAATGTTTTGTTACACCCTTACACCTTAGCCTACCCTGTAGATTAAAATCCGAGGTTGGTTAATTGCTTTAGGCAAAATGTGTTTCCTTACATTACCTGTGTTCGCGTGCGTAATTCATTATCTTTGGTTGAGTCAGGAAATTGCACAATGCAATTGGTATGAAAGTAAATATTGTATATCTTTGAGTTTATTTTTCGTGTGTTTACTACTTTCGCTATTACAGTTATTTCTGAAAGTATGAAGAGTATGAAAAATTATCCGGAAAAATAGTGATAGTAAAGTTGTGAAATTTTACACATATGATGATGTCTTAAAAAAAAAAAAAAAAAAAAAAAAAAAAAAATCGAAATAAAAAAAGAAAAGAAAAAGAAAAAGGAAAAGTTGGATGTTTGTTTAACCAACTTATGTAAAGTTTTGTATTAAGTGGGCGATATCACCACTATTTGTTGTATATTATATTTATGGATTGAATGGGAGTTAGCCGTTATGGGAACACCAACTAAGGTTATTCTTTGATTGAGATTTTGTTGAGTATAATTCGTGTCTACCTAAAGCGTGTGTTTCAAGTGTTAAAGCGTGAGTTATTCAATGATATGAGTCTTATTCATGGGATGGTTGGGAAAGTAATTTACCACACTTAGGATTTTAATTTATCTGTTTTGTTTATTTTTCATTTTACACCAATTTGTATCCCAAATATTATCCATACCCTATATCATTCTTTATCCAAACCTTTGATTTATTGAGATTAGGGATTTGAGCAATCTTAAGTATCGTAGTCGTGGATTCGGCTATGTATTTATAATTTTGTCGCCCTTTTTGATATAATATTATTGGTAAAGATTACTTGGTCATATCTTTAGCCTATTCGAGTTAAGGATTTGAGCAATTGCAAGTATCGTGTTCGTGGATTCGATCATGTATTTGTGATTTTGTCGCCCTTTCTGGAATTTGAGATCGATAGAGATTAAGAAGAATGATTAACCCTTAACCAACAAACCCTTTTTACCGCTTTAGACTTGTTATTCCTTAGATTTAGTGGGGGAGATGCGTATACTTGCCAAGCTTATGATAGAATATTCGTCACGACTGGACAGTTAAACGATTAGATTTGCTTTTATCGAAATATTTTATTTTATTTCAAATTCGTTAAGTGTTTGGTTGTGCAATTATGACAAAAAACGAATACATGCTTAAATATAAAAATAAATCCTAATATCTTTTAGGATACATTTTCATAAGATTTATTCTAAGGTTTACTTGGGGACAAGTAAAGTTCAAGTGGGGGGATATTTGATGAACTCAAATAAGTACATTTTATTACCATCATTTATCCTATTTATTTGACTTGTTTTATTATATTATATATGAGAATTGATACGTTAATGTTTACTTTTGTAATTCTCAGGTAAAAACAAGTATTATGTGAAACTTGGCGATTTTGGACTAATTATGGAGCAAAACATGCAAGATGTTAAGAGTCTACTGAAATGTACAAGATCAAGATCATTCTGCTCCAGATACGCCGCATCCTACTTCTAACATGCGGCGCATCACTATCAAGATTTCACAAGTGACAATCCAAGACGGCAAAGGACATGCGCCGCATACAAGAATGGAGTTACGCCGCATCTTAAGGCGGTGTACGAATATTCCTGAATATATTAATCTTGGACCCCACGCGAAGTTAAGTCAATGCGCCACATCTACTTATCCTATGCGCCGCATCTAGCCTCAGACAGAAACTATAAATACCCCAAGGCCAGACGAATTTCGAGAGCCTACAGACTTTAGAGACCGAAGACCACAGTACCCTAAAGCCGAATTCAGACGTGTTAGCAGCACAAGACACACATTGAACAAAGATACAAGAGCTGTAAAAAGGTCCTGCATGTATTCAATTCATTAAGTAGTTTTGTTTTTATTGTATTAGTACACTTTAATTCATCAGGATTGATGGGCCGATTCCATGTGACTACTGAAAATCATGGGCACCCCTTAAAATTGCTTTCCCATTAATTAAAGTTTATATGTTGATGTCTTTGGTGACTTTTATTAGTGCATTGATAACCTCTGTGTCTAGCTGAGCATTGCTTGGGTCGCCATGCCCCTTCCTCGCCTATCTATTTTAGTGTATACGAAACGTGGGCATCACAAATGCTCAATATTCTAGGATAGTGGGATAGACATAAGTGATCATTAAGGGTTTACTCGCCGATAAGATTTGAGCCAACGAGAAAGGGTTAATTATATACACTTCATATAAAACTAGCAATAAAACAAGTGACAAGCTACTTAATTATCAGGACAGGTCTTCTTATTGTCTTAAGTATCTATCTGTGTACGTGTGTGCTAATCGCTGATTCGTGCTCATTAGTTTAGTTTATTATTTAATCATAACCAAACCGTGCCAGTCTCTCAGACTGAACCCCCTTGCGTTAGATTAGGTTGTATAGCTAACTTAAGATATTAAAATACTGATTAGAATAACTAGATAATACGTTCCACTCTTAGTGATCGACACTCTACTTACCATTATATTCATACTGACCGGGTACACTGCTCGTTAAAGTGTGTGTTTTATTGATAAGTCGGCTAAATATAAATTTAAAACTTGAGTAGGTATTAATACTGCTAAAACCACAACGACACATCACGCGCGCACCAAATCTTTGGAGCCGCTACCGTGGATATAAATTAGAGCAATACACCGCACACACATCAATAAGAAAAGACCGAGATAAACGAAACTTCACGGGCTTAAGAAATCATGATATTAACATCTTATCATATGGAATTTGATCGCGATTTCTCTTCCAAACAAGCATTTCCAATCAAGAGAGTAATGCCACAATCGTCCAATCTCCAAGAGCTTATTAAATCTGCAAAAATAAACTAAACTACAAAAAACACATAAAATTCTAAAACTCACTTTCGTAGGCATCACGGTTGCATTTAGCGTATGCAACAAGCCTTTTAAATCCCTCGGTGGCCCGAGTAGACGAGTTAAGTCTCGTGAGGGTTTCCAGTGAACATACCCACAAAGTTCGAAAACATTTTTATTTAAATAAAAGCAAGTACTTATTTATTTACGGCTTATCAAAATTAACAAAAGTTTAAAAATTGCAAAACATAAGTTTAAAAAGAAAGGGAATAAAAATGTAAACAAGATTAATTAAAACTTAAGCAATTAAATAAATAAACAAAAATAATAATTTTTTATATTTTTATTATTTTTAAATTTTTTAACTTTTTTTTTTCCAGCTATACCGGCGGTTTGGAAAACCATGCCGGCGGTTTGGGCTAGGTGATGTTAACAGAAAGTTTATACCGCCCGGTATGCATTTATACCGGCTGGTTTTCATATTATTGCTACAGTAGCCGAATATTAAATAAACAGAAAAAAAAAATTAAAAAATTTTGCTACAGTGCGGCCGGCGGTTCAAAATGTTGGACCGTCGGTTTGAGTTTTGAGAGGTCAACAGAAGGTTTTAAACCGAACGGTTTGAATCTATGCCGCCGGTTTGACTGGGTTCATTTTTCACAGAAAGTTTAGACCGGTCGGTTTGAATCTATGCCGGCGGTTTGTAGGTCCGCCGGTTTGGACCCTCTTTTTTTTTTTTTTTTTTTTTTTTTTTTTTTTTTTTCTTCGCTACAGTACACGAACCAAGGCCAAAATCCTTCTTTCCATTGACTACCAACAGCAGCAGCATATGGTCTTTGAAAAACTCTTTTTCTTCTTTTTTTTTTTTTTTTTTTTTTTTTTTTTTTTTTTTTTTTTTTTTTTTTTTTTTCTTGTTTTCGCTGCTACACTTCTTTTTACTTTTGCTGCTACTAATTTTTACTTTATTTTCTATTCTCTTTCAACTCTATTTTTTTATTTATGTATTTATTTATAAACAAGCTTTAAATTTAAAAACTTTTACTAAAATTAAAAATAACTTTAAACACAAAAGAGCAAATGAAAATTAAGACGGACACATTGGGTGGTTTTTTTTTCGCAAGAAATTTCGAGGACAATTTTTTAAAAGCAATTATTTGAGTGAGCATTTTAAGAAGACATGAAACAAAATTCCAACATCAAAACTTTATTTTGATGCCAAGATCATTGAGCAAATATGAGAATTAAGATATTTTTGAGACAAAACGCAATGGAACAATTAAGCAAGCATCATGATCAAACAAGTAAACAAGTAATCAAACAAGAGCAAAGAAACAATCATTCATGAGTAAGATTAATATAACATTCGAACAAAGTAGCAAACAAGCAATCAATATATCAAGCAAACGAGCATTTCAAGCAAGGAATCAATATAGCAAACAATTCAACAAACAATCAAACAAACACCTAAGAACAAAAAGCAAGTCCCCGGCAACGGCGCCAAAAACTTGATGCGTTCACCGAGCTATAAAAACTTGATGTGCTTTCGCAACGGGTTTTAAATTTATAAAACAAGACTTACCGGTTAGCTAGGAACACATACGAGCAAGTATACTCGTCCGTTGTAGTAAAAGGATTAGTAAGTCAAGGTCGTCCCAAGAGACTTGGTTGTACTCAAATGTTGTTTGATTGTTTATGCAAGTAACAAGTCGATGGTTATGATTGTCACGGATCAAACCACCAAGAAAAGCAATTATAAAAGCATAATGTAGGCACACAAACACTTGTTTAGGAATAGTAAACAATCGTGGTGGAATGTTGAACATGTTTGGGTGAAACATAGAAGGCACATATCAATATTCACAAGGATCTCTAGTCAATGGGTAATATTAAGAAAATCCATGTTTCTACTAGTTTCACGGGTGAGTCCTTTCGGCCTATCCATCATCCCATTACGCTAGCTCTTTGTTTTATCAAATGTATGAAAAATATGATTAGTAACATTAGTTCTTACGAGTTCTTTCGACCCAATCACGTGATTAAATATTTCCGAATTCATATAAAAACTTGAATATTCAATAGTTGTCAATTATCAAATACCAATCCATTTTGGCCTTCAACTTCTTGGAATTAAACAATATTAGAAATCTTTTCATCCTTTAAATCCAACAATGTTTAATCAACAAGTTTTAGAATACGAATTATATTTAAACAAACTAATGAGAACAATCACTTTCTCTAACCAACTATTAAGTCAATCATTCACACGAAAGTATATATAATTCCTCAAACAATCATAAAGAGATAATAGTAATCAAACAAGTAACACAACACACAAAAGAATTCTCATAATCAACATAAGCAAAGACATTAATATGATTGAATTTAAATAGAAACAATACCAAACATTAGAGTCAAGGCATCGAGTGCTACAATTCCAACCATGTGATTACAACCAAAAGAAACTACCAAAATACAAAGCCTCCATCCCTAAACCTTCCTGGAAATCGACCTCATGTTGTGAGTATATGACTTAGGGGTGTTTGGTAATAAGGATTGTTGGTGATGTATATGGTTTAATTGGTGTGAACTATGATCAAACCTTATGGTGTAGGAATGATCAAGTTATATGTCATGCTGATGAAGACCAAACCAACTCCCCAACACCTCTAGAAATGGTGGGGAGTGGTAGGAGAGAATCCTCCAAGTGGTTGTAAAGGTATGACAAATTATTGATAAAAAGATTGATAAGAGTAGTTAAAAACACTTAACCAAGCACTTCTATTTGTAGTTGAAGAATCCTTGGCCACCAAGCATATTCCTTGGCCACAAAGGGTCATTAAGATGCAGGAAAATTAGTTAATAGGAGTAACACCCCGAAAATCGGGTCCAGCGGAAGCAATCTTGTCACTGGGGCGCTACTCAATTGGTATCACAACACAAGGTACAAAGAACGGTTTTACCTTAACCTTTAGGAGAAAGTTTCATTATCAAAACATTAAGTTTACATCATTCAAAATATAGTGCGGAATATAGGCCCATAAAATAAGTTAAGCGGTCCCAAATACAAATATCAGAGTCGTCTATGACCATGCCCCTTGCCAAGCGCCTCCAGAGATACGTGATGCGCGTGATGTGTCGTTGCGGTTTAGCAGTTTTAATGCCTACTCAAGTTTTAAATTTATATTTAGCCGACTTATCAATAACACACACACTTAACGAGCAGTGTACCCGGTCAGTATGAAGATAATGGTAAGTAGAGTGTCGATCACTAAGAGTGGAACGTATTATCTAGTTATTCTAATCAGTATTTTAATATCCTAACGCAAGGGGGTTTCAGCCTGAGAGACTGGCACGGTTTGTTTGCAATTAAATAATAAAATAAACCAATAGGCACGAATCAGCAAGTAGCACACACGTACACAGATACAATATCGAGACAATAAGAGGGCTGTCCTTATGATTAAGTAGATTGTCACTTGTTTTATTGATAGCTTTATATGAAGTGTATGTAGTTAACCCTTTCTCGTTGGTCCTAATCTTATCGGCGAGTAAACCCTTAATGATTACTTATGTCTAAAAGTTATTCCTAAGTGATCAATTTAGAAACAACCGTGGGAGCCACATTATGTCCCGCAGTCAAATGCCCGCAAGCCACTAATAAACACAGAGGTTATCAATGCACTAATAAGTAGTAACCAAAGACATCATCATATAAACTTTAATTGATGGGAAAGCAAGTATTAAAAGGAGTGCAATCTTTCGTTGTCACATTACACAAGCCACCAATCCTGATGACTTAAAGTTTGCTAACACAATAAAACAAAACTACTTAATGAATTAAACACATGCAGCACCTTCTTACAGCTCTTGTATCTTTGATTTGGGTGTGTCTTGTGCTGCCTCCTTGACTGAATTCGTCCTTTGTTCCTCCTGTTTGGTCTTCGGTTTTAGGGTTTTCGGAACTTTTAATTCGTCTGGTCTACGGGGTATTTATAGTTTCTGTCTGAGGGAAGATGCGGCGCATCTACTAAGTAGATGCGGCGCATGTACTTAACTTCGCGTGGGGTCCAAGATTATAATATTCATGAATATTCGTACACCGCCAGAAGATGCGGCGTAACTCCATGATTAGATGCGGCGCATGTCCTCTTGTATCTTGGATCGTATCTGGTGATATCTTGATAGAGATGCGGCGCATGTCGAGAGTGAGATGCGGCGCATCTGGAGCAGAATTGACTTGATCTTGTCCATGTCAGTAGACTTTCACTTTATGCACGTTTTGCTCCATTATTAGTCCAAAATCGCTAAGTTTCACCAAATGCTTGTTTTTACCTGAGAATTACAAAAGTAAACGATTAAGTATCAATCCTCATACATAATATAGTAAAACAAGTCAAATTAATAGGATAAATGATAGTAATAAAATGTACTTATTTGAGTTCATCAAATATCCCCCCACTTGAACTTTACTTGTCCCCAAGTAAACCTTAGAATTTCTTTTATGAAAATGTATCCTAAAAGATGTTAGGATTTATTTTTATATTTAAGCATGTATTCGTTTATTTCATAATCACACAACTAAACACTTAACGAATTAGAAGTAAAATAAAATAAGTCGATAAAATCAAATCTAATCGTTTAACTGTCCAGTCGCGACGAATATTCTATCATAAGCTTGGCAAGTATACACATCTCCACCACTAAAGCTAAGGAATAACAAGTCTAAAGCGGTAAAAAAAGGGTTTTTTAGGCTTAAGGGTTAATTATTCTTAATCACTATCGATCTCAAATTCCAGAAAAGGCGACAAAATCACAAATACATGATCGAATCCACGAACACGATACTTGCAATTGCTCAAATCCTTAACTCGAATAGGCTAAAGATAGGTCCAAACTTCACCAATAATAATATATCAAAAAGGGCGACAAAATCATAAATACATAGCCGAATCCACGACTACGATACTTAAGATTGCTCAAATCCCTAATCTCAATAAATCAAAGGTTCGGTTGGATAAAGAATAATAAAGGGTATGGATAACATTTGGGATATAAATTGGTGTAAAGATAAAAATAAACAAAACAAAACAAATAAATTAAAATCCTAAGTGTGGTTAATCACTATCCCAACCATCCCACGAATAAGACTCATATCATCGAATAACTCACGCTTTAACACTTGAAACACACGCTTTAGGTAGACACGAATTATACTCAACAAAATCTTAATCAAAGAATAAACCTTAATTGGCATTCCCATAACTGCCAATTCCCATTCAATCCATAGATATAGTACAACAAATAGTGGTGATATCGACCACTTACATAACTTTACATAAGTTGGTTAAAACTAACTTCCAACTTTTCTTTTTTTTTCTTTTTCTTTTCTCATTTTTTCGATTTTTTTTTTTTTTTTTTTTTTTAATACATAACAAAGATGTGTAAAATTTTACCACATCACTATAACTTTCTTTCCGGATAATTTTTTCATACTTTTCATACTTTAGAAATAATGGTAATAGTGAAAGTAGTAAACACACGAAAAATAAACTCCAAAATATACAATATTTACTTTCACTCCAATGCATTGTGCAATTTCCCGACCTAACCAAAGATAATGAATTACGCACGCGAACACAGGTAATGTAAGGAAACACACTTTGCCTATAGCAATTAACCAACCACGGATTCTAATCTACAGGGTAGGCTAAGGTGTAAGGGTGTAACGAAACATTTTAAACATAGGTGTAAGAAACGAAAGGAATGGCTCTGAGTGTTTTTCTAGGGGTATCTTACTCTAAAAATGAGAGTAACAAAAGGGTTTATACGGGGGTTAACTAACCGGTGTAGTTAGTTAATAACACATAACATATAATAGGCTATTTGGGTGTAATCCTAGAATTTTACCAAGTTAGACAAGTCATTCCAATTATATAAATAATACTCATTATGGTGGTCTCGAATAGTATACAAGCCAAGTTCTAAAGTTTACAAGTCACCGGCACACTCATAGATTTGTGAATTTTGAAAAATCACAATTTTTGAAAATAACGTCATGTGTGCAGCTATGCAACTTAGACTCTAAACAAAAACATGCTAAAAATTTTTAAGTTTGATATATTAAGCACATTTTAAGCATAATTTTTGAAAAAGTTTAGGACAAGTAATTGTTAAGTGTTCTAATTCTCCAATCCCCCCACTTAAGTTAAACAACGTCCTCGTTGTTTGTATAAAAGGTTAAAAACTGGAAAATAAAAGAATTAGAACAGAAAAACTCCCCTGAGATTTGCTCGGTATGATCCTCCATTTGTATAAGAGCAAAAATCAACTTCTTGTGGATTAGAACGTTAAAGCTTCATACTTGATGTATCCACAGGAAATCCAGGAAACTATAATACCACCAATGCTTTAAAACACACCTAAGATAAGAAAGGTTCAACTTGCATAACACATTAGTAGTTAGGAAAAATAAAAATTAAAAATTAAAACTGAAAATCATCAGGTCAGTCGATGCGCCGTATCTTATTGAAGAAGATACGCCGTATCGAGCCTGGAATTAATACGGATCAGAATAAAGATGCGCCGCATCCTTAACCAGGGATGCGCCGCATTAAAAATAAACTGATAAATAGTTTTAAAGTCGAAAATAAAAATGCAGAAAAATAAAATAAGATATGAACATTGCAGGAGATGCGTCGCATCTCAGAATGGAGATGCGCCGTATCCTCATGCGGCCTGGACTGACTCGACACAGAAAGCAGAATAATAAAAGATAAATCCGGGTTGTCTCCCGGTAAGCACTTGTCTTTATTCCAGAGTCTTCAAGTTAGACTCACGTTCAGCTCAGCAATAAGTCCTTGTCACGGTCCATCCTTCGTCCTTCATCCGAAAGATTTTCCCGTATATCTCTGCGATGTTTTCTTCCGTTCGACTTAGTCTAGCATAACTCTTTGTCTTCACCGCAGTATATTCTTCATTAGGACTCAAAGAATATTTGATGATTTTAAATTTTTCAGAAATAATCATGGGTGGCTCATTGTAAGGAATCCCAAGTAGTTGACACTTTCTTTTGGTGAACTCTTCCGCGTCTTTATCAACAAACTTAAAATAAGGATCCTTAATCAAATAATCATCAAGTTCTTCAATTAATGACTTATCGTCTTGAATCGCCTCCCATTCTCTTTCCAAATCATATTGTAACCGTCGGCCAAGCTTCGTGAAATCATCAAACTGTTTATGCACCCATTCCCAGAAAGTAGTATCCGATGTCCCCTTAAGTCCCTTCAAGCGTTCAATTCTGCCCTTTTCTTGTAAAGCCTCCGTCTTTTGTGGGTAGTCTTCAATATTATCGTACCACTCATAATCTTCAAAGGTTACATCGTTGCCAACCCGTTTCATCCCAATTATACTTCCCCCATTACAGGTTCCGTCACTTTTATAATCGCAGGTCGGCCAAACACTACTCCCGTCCTTGAAAACGAAGGGTGTACAGGTGTGATTAATGTGCTCAAATTCCCATGGTTTATCCCAAACCCATGGTACTTGGCCATTCCATTCATAGTACCAGGTGTTTTTGAAATCGTCATAAGTCTTAAATCCTGGTAGGTCTCCAGTAAGCACATCATCATCGACTTGAAGAAGGTAGTTAAATTCCTTGAACTGCTTGCGTAGGGGTGTCTCATAATCGAACACATCAATGTCAATTCTGAAAAGTTCTTCAATGCCCTCATTGATTGTTGAATCATGAAGTGACGACCCATAATCGCTTTCTACTTCTTCATCTTCTCCTCTCATCCAATATACCCATAATGCATCCTTAGTAGCACGATCCATGCTCTTATGGTTATTAAACTTACTAGCCAACCATTCTGAAAAATCAACATCGTTAGGGTCATGGTTAACGTCAAAGCAAACCTTTCCAATCATATTCTTTTTTATCTCCATGAACTCGTTAAATTGCTTCTTAAAACTCCGAGTCAACCATGAGGTCATAATCTCCTTGACTTCATTAGTAGGGGCAAATTCCGGACTTCCATATTTGAGTTCTAACCAATCATTGAGGGAGAGGTCTATCAATCTTACCAACCTGCCATGAAATAGTAACTCCGCCAAAGCATAATTCATGTCATTATCCTGATAGTTCTCATTCAATCCCCAGTACTGTTCGGAATAAGGCATGTAAGAGATTTGGGCGTTGCCTCCACCACAGCTGTTGTTGCTTGAGTCCATGTATGCAAGATAGAATTTCCCATCATCTTCTTCGATAGTAGTCCAGTTCAATCCTTCGGCTTCAATGATAGGCCATAAGAGCGACAATTCTTCTCCAGTATACCTCACAAATACATCATAAGAGAATACCTCTTTGTCAATGTTGCATAAACGCATGAATTCCTTAAAAGTAGCTTCAAGAGGAGTCTCCAAAGAGAATAAATCTGCATTGATCATGAGTACATTGAATGAATCTGAAAACAAGCTTTCCTTAGCAAGATATCCGTTAACTGACATGTCTTCCATAGCAAAATCTGTCATCCAAAGTAAAATCATCAGTAGGATTTGTTCGCTAGAAGAGAAATTAATGAATATAGAAACGGATATAAGAATAAAAATAGCTGATATCTGCAGACGATGCGCCGTATCCAAAAAGTTGGATACGCCGTATCTTAATACGTTAAAATTTAATCAGACTTTATCCAGAAAATAGATACGCCGCTTAGAATTTAAGAATGCGCCGTATCGGATTAATTAATCAAAAATCGGCTTATCTAATTAAAATTAAATGCGTCGTATTAACGAAAGTCAATGCGCCGTATTTTCGTTACGTTTAAAAATAAAAGATTTTTGATTCAGTAAGATGCGCCGTATCGACAGAGATCGATACGCCGTATCTGTTTAATAATTCGCAAACTGTTTTTAATTAAAATAATAGATACGCCGTATCTGCGAAAGCAGATGCGTCGTATGGCGTTAAGGTTTAGAAATTTTTTTTTTATTAAAAACAGATACGCCGTATCTGCAAAAGCAGATACGTCGTATTACTTTATCGCTTAGAAAAATTTTCTTATTAAAAACAGATACGCCGTATCTTGGGGAAAAGATGCGTCGTATCGAATTAATTAAACGCGTTGTATTAAAAAAATTAAACGCAATACGCCGTATCTGAGAGATCAGATGCGCCGTATCGTTTTATTTAGCACAGTACAACGATAGCAGAACAGAAAAATACGAAAAATAAAAACAAAAAATTAAACACACAAACAAAAATAAACACACAAAAATAAAAAGAAAACAATTAACACACAATACAACAAATATGCAAAATAGTACAATGATGCAATTAATCTAATAAAAAGAAAAAACCTAATTAAAATACTAATCAAATTAACAGATAATAACAATTCACTCCCCGGCAGCGGCGCCAAAAACTTGATGCGCGTGATGTGTCGTTGCGGTTTAGCAGTTTTAATGCCTACTCAAGTTTTAAATTTATATTTAGCCGACTTATCAATAACACACACACTTAACGAGCAGTGTACCCGGTCAGTATGAAGATAATGGTAAGTAGAGTGTCGATCACTAAGAGTGGAACGTATTATCTAGTTATTCTAATCAGTATTTTAATATCCTAACGCAAGGGGGTTTCAGCCTGAGAGACTGGCACGGTTTGTTTGCAATTAAATAATAAAATAAACCAATAGGCACGAATCAGCAAGTAGCACACACGTACACAGATAAATACTCGAGACAATAAGAGGGCTGTCCTTATGATTAAGTAGATTGTCACTTGTTTTATTGATAGCTTTATATGAAGTGTATGTAGTTAACCCTTTCTCGTTGGTCCTAATCTTATCGGCGAGTAAACCCTTAATGATTACTTATGTCTAAAAGTTATTCCTAAGTGATCAATTTAGAAACAACCGTGGGAGCCACATTATGTCCCGCAGTCAAATGCCCGCAAGCCACTAATAAACACAGAGGTTATCAATGCACTAATAAGTAGTAACCAAAGACATCATCATATAAACTTTAATTGATGGGAAAGCAAGTATTAAAGGGAGTGCAATCTTTCGTTGTCACATTACACAAGCCACCAATCCTGATGAATTAAAGTTTGCTAACACAATAAAACAAAACTACTTAATGAATTAAACACATGCAGCACCTTCTTACAGCTCTTGTATCTTTGATTTGGGTGTGTCTTGTGCTGCCTCCTTGACTGAATTCGTCCTTTGTTCCTCCTGTTTGGTCTTCGGTTTTAGGGTTTTCGGAACTTTTAATTCGTCTGGTCTACGGGGTATTTATAGTTTCTGTCTGAGGGAAGATGCGGCGCATCTACTAAGTAGATGCGGCGCATGTACTTAACTTCGCGTGGGGTCCAAGATTATAATATTCAGGAATATTCGTACACCGCCAGAAGATGCGGCGTAACTCCATGATTAGATGCGGCGCATGTCCTCTTGTATCTTGGATCGTATCTGGTGATATCTTGATAGAGATGCGGCGCATGTCGAGAGTGAGATGCGGCGCATCTGGAGCAGAATTGACTTGATCTTGTCCATGTCAGTAGACTTTCACTTTATGCACGTTTTGCTCCATTATTAGTCCAAAATCGCTAAGTTTCACCAAATGCTTGTTTTTACCTGAGAATTACAAAAGTAAACGATTAAGTATCAATCCTCATACATAATATAGTAAAACAAGTCAAATTAATAGGATAAATGATAGTAATAAAATGTACTTATTTGAGTTCATCAATACGCTATAGCCTTAAACCTGAAAATACATGCTAAAAGGGTCAGCTTACGCTGGTGAGTTCACAGGTTTTCAAAAATCAACACAGTGGACCAAAATCAGAAAATCAAGTATGCTATGAGTGACTAGGTCGAAATCAACCAACCCAAATCCCACACATGGGAGTATCCAATCATAATAACAGTTATCCTGTAGGTGCACACTACAGATGTCTCAGGCACAGGAGCCCTCTATATTAGGCACACGGAGCCTACATTAACAATAAAGCACAAGGAGCCTACAATAACAATAAGGCACAAGGAACCTACATTTACGAACAGGCACAAGGAGCCTACATTTACGAACAGGCACAAGGAGCCCTCATATAACCCTAGTCAACTAGCATAGCAACTTATCAACAACATAAAATGGTTTTGCATCCATTCAAAAATGGTTTTGCATGTTTTCTCCCCCAAGTTTAATAAAAAAATTATTAAGAGTAAAAGTGGGGCAATGAAACTCACGTAATGTCATCAAATAACCAGATCAAATATATCAGCCAAAAAGTCAAAATAGAGCAACCAGTTCACGTATTCCAAATAAATAGTCATGAGTTTAGTTAAAAACGAGCATGTATTCTCCCCCGAAAATAGTTAGAAAACCGGTAAAAGTAGGGGCCATGAACTCACCTTAGCCACAACAATGTAAAGATCACAACTGACACGACTGGCATCGAGGAGCAAAACATAACAACCTCAAGACGTACGGCACGACGATACACGGAATTACAAGCACGGCGGTACACAATGGTCTAGGATCGGCACAACCTAATACGCATACGATTATCTCAAAATACGTCTCGCACAATAATAAAGTCTATAAAAGACAGCGTGTCGTAGTTTTCGTGGATTACTCAGTTTTCAAATCTTATCAAAAGCTTAGTTTCAACGTTTCGTGTGGTGTGGTAAGAAGACATAGACTTGACAGACAACTCTCGCCAAAGAGAATAGACACTCAAATTACAATATTTAACTAATAAAATAAGTTTTTCTCGAGTCGTCGAGACTTGGATTAACCAAAACTGAAATTACAATATTTAACAAGTTTTTGTCTCGTTATTATTCTTGTAAATATTAGTTTTGGTTTTATTGAAGATTTTGTGTCCGTTTCGTGTTTAATATATTAAGTTCATTTTGAAGTTAATATATTATACCGTCTCGAGTCAAAATGTTCAATAAGTCCGCTATCTAATATCGCAAGTCTGATAACGATTCATAGTTTTCCAAACGTCCAAGTATAATAATCAACATCCGTATTCAAATTCAAATCACGATTCCAAATATTACTCGAAAGGTACTAATGTGTCACCAACCAATTATAAACAAACATACTTTTTATATTTTAGGCTTATGGGCTTGTGACTTGAATAAAACCAAACGCAACTCTTAGCCCCATTGGGCTTCGGCCCGATTCTTAACACAACCCAAACGTACTCCATGTCATGGGCTATTAAGCCCACTATCTATCCCATTTCAAACGAACACAAACACAGATTTGGAAACACAGATACAAGTGCACTACTAACACTTCAAACATATATTTATTATGCCGAGACTTCTTATCACGACACGATAACTCCGACAATAACCCAAAATGAAAACACAACAACAACGATATTACCAATAATATTACCGAGACCCTAGCGGTCTCGGCCTCAACTCAACCGCAGCCAACTGGACCCTTAGGTCACGGCTGCCAAAACCAAACGGACTTCAACGTATACACGACTCGAGCCAGAAACGCAACCGATCCATACCGAGATCGAAACCATCAACTGTGACACTACACCACTATTCTTACCACACGAGTTTATATATATATCAAAATGTTTTAAATCTTATTTCATAACACATCCACGAAAAACAATAACAAATAATAATCGGTTATAAAAAAAATATATATATATTGAACGGGTTTTCTCGGTTTTACCATGACAAGAAAGAGATAAAGAGGAGGAGGAAAGATAGCAGCTGCGGTGGCTGTGGTGGTAACTCGAACCCAAAATAAACCAAAACAACCTTCGATCTTGGCACAGTGGTGAAGGTTTGGAGTGATGGTGGTGGTGATTCGAAAATGAGCCTCGAATGAAAGTGATGTTAAGGTGGGTTTGGTAGCGCGTGCGATAGCTCAATCGAAAGAGAATAGGATTTAGTGAATGATGATGGTGGAGGTATGAGATGACGTGGGGCGGTGTGGCTCAGGTGGCCGGATTTTTGGCCGGAAAAATGAGAGAGAAGGTGGGTGTTTGTCGGCTGAGAGGAGAGAGGGAGGAAGGAGAAAACTAAACCCTAGTTTCTTTATAATAGGGTATATATAGGGTAAGGTTGGGACTTGTGGCAAACCCTAGCGCGCCCTCAGGGACTGAATATGTAAATCTCTTCATATTTTTAACGGAACGCCAACGAGACCAATAAAACGTGTTATAAATATTTCCCGAGCACCCGAAAGTTATTCCATTAACTTTAAAATCGCTTTTCCATTAATTTTGATTATAAATACGCGTAGCTTTATTTCTCGTTGCCCGAATAAATTAATATTCACGTTTAGAATAATTTTTCCAATAAAAACGTCTATTCATACGCCTCGTTTCTCACGAATCAAAACAAATCGTCGGTTGTGCCAGTACGCGTTGTGTACGAATCTTTACGTTTCGCGAGATAACTTCACTTTTTCAGATTAAATAAGTTCGAAGAGGTTCATAAACGAAAAACCGAGATAATCTCGTATAGAAATAAATCTGGAAAATTGCGAGTTGTTACAGTCTCACCTCCTTAACGGAATCGCGACCTCGCGATTCAATTCAAGTTACTCGTTACGGTTGAAAAGAGATGAGTATATACATACGAGGATTCATTGTCACGTTCTCACGTGGATTCAGGACCTTTTTCGCGAGCTTCGAAGAGCTTTGTTGATAGGGATGCGACTTTACCAAAGTCGTTCGACTTCACGGTTATGATTTTGATAGGTTTCTCAACAAGATTCAAACATTCTTCAATCTAGATCTCTCCCGAAGGAATAGTGGTTGCCGCATCGGCAGTCATTACTTCACGTTGCACATAAAAACGTTAAACGTTGCGAACACTGCTGAGTCCTGACGGTAGCTCGAGCCTGAGTGCTACCGGTTCAACTCTAGCAAGGATTTCAAAAGGATCAATACAGCAAGATTAAGCTTTCCACGTTTACCAAATGTATCACCCTTCACATGGTGAGTCTTTAAGCATAATCTAGGCTTTAACTGGGAATTCAAGAGGTTTACGTCATTTGTCAGCATAACTGTTCGGACGATTCGTGAGTAGCTTGCAACTCGGTTTTGATCTGAACGATCTTCTCAGTTGTCTCGTGAACAAGTTCAGGGTTGGTAAGTTGGGTATCCCCAACTTCTACCCATCAAGTCGGCGGTCGGCACATGCGACCATAAGGTGCCTCGAACGGTGCTGTTGGAATACTAGAGTCGTAAGTATCGTTATAAGAGAATTTGGCCAATAGGAGGTGTCGATACCAACTATTGCCAAATTACGCAGGAACACAACATGTCCTCTAACATTTGAATGATTTCTCCAATTCGGCCATCAGTATGGAGATGATACACAGTATTCATCCCAAAAATCTATTCTCATGGCTCTTTGGTGTGATTGCCGGGAATTTGATGTGAAACAACTATCCCGATCAGAGAATGGTAAGAGTCGACACTCTATACCGGGTAATGATTTCTTATGAGTATGGACGAGCAAGTTTGCCAATACTGTTGTTTCGTTGATTAGCAGAAGGTGAGTTGATTAAGTAGGATTATCAACAATTACTCTGGTGACGGCGCGGGATTTATCTCCAAGGTTTCGTTTATGATATAGTTCAATATCCGGTAAGAAAGTAGCAAGGATCACTGGTACTTCCGAGGGACGAGTGAGAAGTTGGGCGGTTGTCCCAAGGAATCGCGGTTTCAGTTACTCCTTAGAGTCTCAAGATTTCTGCTGGGCGTGGAATCTCTGCCAAATAGAGAGTTTCGCGAGTTCAGAGTACAAATCTGAGGGAAGATGTTGATTGCTGCAAGCAATCAGTTGGTTGAATCGGTAATGTACAAGGTACTCAAAACGGAAGGGACAACATTGATTGAATAGTTTCGATTAAACAATCCCGAGCGGAAAGATGAACATCATCGATTGAGCACAAGGCTTAGAGTAGAGGCGACTGTAACAAGGCCACAACAAAACGAGGCCGAATAATAAATCCAAATCCAGGATGACGTCCAAAATCAAACAACTCGAGTTAAATCAGAATCAAGACTAATCCAAACATAGTCAATCTCGAATCCAAACGTAGTCAAAAATCGAATCCAAAAGTAGCCAGAATCAAATCTAAACGAGGCAAAAATTAAATTCCAAACGTAGCCGAAATCAAACATAAGCGTAGATAAAATCAAATCCAAACGTGGCCAAAATCAATTCCAAACGTAGCCAAAATTCAAAACCAAACATGGTCGAAATCGAATCTAAACGTTCCAGTAAGCTAGGACGGCTTATAGCGCTCTGAAGGGGTTACAAATGAGTAACTCGGATTCAAACGGTGCCAATCGGATCTAACTCGACCCGATGCAAGATACGGCCAGACAGCGGCAAACAGGAATTCCATATAATGGAGACGTATAGCGATGCCAAGGGCATTACGGTTCATGCGGTGTTGTGATGCCAGTGTGTAGTGTGTGTGTGGAAGTAAAATTCCAATGTCTGTGTACCCACGCGAAACGGTACCATCCCAAAAACCAATGACCAACCCGGACATAATTTCATTATAACTACCCTGAGTATTGCAAAATTCACCTCTGAGTCGGACATAGGTGATTAGGCTATGTCCCACTGTCCCTGGTTGAATATAGGTGATCAGTCTATATTCACCCGAGGTTCAATGAATTTTGGAATACTAAGCCTAGTTATACTAGTAGTATGTCCGTTACATCCAAAATCGTTCCCAAAACCACGACAAGCATACAAACACGACGTTCAATAGTGAGATTACGCAAGGAAATAGCGTAACTCCGTGACAGGTTCGGTGCAAGTATAAGCATATGGAAATGCTTATAGTGAACAACTAAAATGAGCGGATATAAAATATCCAAGAGTCAAGCACACATCTCAAACAAATATAAAATCAAGTATCTCATCAAATAACTCGTCAAATATATCATGAACCTCTCATCTAATATCATCAATTATCTCGTCACACCAATTAAATCCTCAAATAAAATCGTACGTGAGGCATCGACTTGGCAGGCAGGCACGTGTCGGTCATAGGGTTAAGTTTTCGTAAAAGTGGTTATAGTCCAGGTTTTAGAAATAAACCCAGTTCTCTATAACCTAGGCTCTGATACCAATCTGTAACACCCCGAAAATCAGGTCCAGCGGAAGCATTCTTGTCACTGGGGCGCTACTCAATTGGTATCACAACACAAGGTACAAAGAACGGTTTTACCTTAACCGTTAGGAGAAAGTTTCATTATCAAAACATTAAGTTTACATCATTCAAAATATAGTGCGGAATATAGGCCCATAAAATAAGTTAAGCGGTCCCAAATATAAATATCAGAGTCGTCTATGACCATGCCCCTTGCCCCTTGCCAAGCGCCTCCAGAGATAAGCTATAGCCTTAAACCTGAAAATACATGCTAAAAGGGTTAGCTTACGCTGGTGAGTTCACAGGTTTTCAAAAATCAACACAGTGGACCAAAACCAGAAAATCAAGTATGCTATGAGTGACTAGGTCGAAATCAACGAAACCAAATCCCACACATGGGAGTATCCAATCATAATAACAGTTATCCTGTAGGTGCACACTACGGATGTCTCAGGCACAGGAGCCCTCTATATTAGGCACACGAAGCCTACATTAACAATAAGGCACAAGGAGCCTACAATAACAATAAGGCACAAGGAGCCTACATTTACGAACAGGCACAAGGAGCCCTCATATAACCCTAGTCAACTAGCATAGCAACTTATCAACAACATAAAATGGTTTTGCATCCATTCAAAAATGGTTTTGCATATTTTCTCCCCCAAGTTTAATAAAAAAATTATTAAGAGTAAAAGTGGGGCTAGGAAACTCACGTAATGTCATCAAATAACCAGATCAAATATATTAGCCAAAAAGTCAAAATAGAGCAACCAGTTCACGTATTCCAAATAAACAGCCATGAGTTTAGTTAAAAACGAGCATGTATTCTCCCCCGAAAATAGTTAGAAAATCGGTAAAACTAGGGGCCATGAACTCACCTTAGCCACAGCAATGCAAAGATCACAACTGACACGACTGGCAACGAGGAGCAAAACATAACAACCTCAAGACGTACGACACGACGATACACGGAAGTACAAGCACGGCGGTACACAACGGTCTAGGATCGGTGATGAACTCAAATAAGTACATTTTATTATCATCATTTATCCTATTTATTTGACTTGTTTTATTATATTATATATGAGAATTGATACGTTAATGTTTACTTTTGTAATTCTCAGGTAAAAACAAGTATTATGTGAAACTTGGCGATTTTTGACTAACTATGGAGCAAAACAAGCAAGATGTTAAGAGTCTACTGAAATGTACAAGATCAAGATCATTCTGCTCCAGATACGCCGCAACATACTTCTTACATACAGCGTATCACTATCAAGATTTCACAAGTTACAATCCAAGACAGCAAAGGACATGCGCCGCATAGAGAAATGGAGTTACGCCGCATCTTAAGGCGGTGTACGAATATTCCTGAATATATTAATCTTGGACCCCACGCGAAGTTAAGTCAATGCGCCGCATCTACTTATCCTATGCGCCGCATCTAACCCTCAGACAGAAACTATAAATACCCCAAAGTCAGACGAATTTGGTGTGCAAGTGCAAGATACCATACGTACGAGTACCAAACCAGAGACGAATTCAGACGTATTAACAGCATAAGACACACCCTGAACGAAGATACAAGAGCTGTAAGAAGGTCCTGCATGTATTCAATTCATTAAGTAGTTTTGTTTTATTGTATTAGTACACTTTAATTCATCAGGATTGATGGGCTGATGTCATGTGACTACGGAAAATCATGCGCACCCCTTAAAATTTCTTTCCCATTAATTAAAGTTTATATGTTGATGTCTTTGGTGACTTTTATTAGTGCATTGATAACCTTTGTGTCTAGCTGAGCATTGCTTGGGTCGCCATGCCCCTTCCTCGCCTATCTATTCTAGCGTATACGAAACGTGGGCATCACAAATGCTCAATATTCTAGGATAGTGGGATAGACATAAGTGATCATTAAGGGTTTACTCGCCGATAAGATTAGAGCCAACGAGAAAGGGTTAATTATATACACTTCATATAAAACTAGCAATAAAACAAGTGACAAGCTACTTAATTATCAGGACAGGTCTTCTTATTCTCTCAAGTATCTATCTGTGTACGTGTGTGCTAATCGCTGATTCGTGCTCAATAGTGTAGTTTACTATTTAATCATAACCAAACCGTGCCAGTCTCTCAGGCTAAACCCCCTTGCGTTAGAATAGGTTGTATAGCTAACTTAGGATATTAAAATACTGATTAGAATAACTAGATAATACGTTCCACTCTTAGTGATCGACACTCTACTTACCATTATATTCATACTGACCGGGTACACTGCTCGTTAAGTGTGTGTGTTATTCATAAGTCGGCTAAATATAAATTTAAAACTTGAGTAGGCATTAATACTGCTAAACCGCAACGACACATCACGCGCATCAAGTTTTTGGCGCCGTTGCCGGGGAACATAAAAGAATTAGAACAAAAAAACACGCATCAAGTTTTTGGCGCCGCTGCCGGGGAGTGAATTGTTATTATCTGTTAATTTGATTAGTATTTTAATTAGGTTTTCTTTTTAGATTCTAACCACTAACCCGTTGTATATTAGATAGATTGCATTCATTGTATTATTTGCATATTTTCTGTTTTTGTTTGTTTTCTTTAATTTTTGTTTCTTTTTGTTTGATTTTATTTTTGTTTTTCTTTTTCGTATTTTTTTGCATTCTGCTATCGTTGTACTGTGCTAATACAAACGATACGGCGCATCTGTTTTCACAGATACGGCGTATTGCGTTTAATTTTTATAAAATACAACGCGTTTAATAAATTCGAGTACGGCGCATCTTTCCCCAAGATACGGCGTATTCTGTTTTTAATAAGAAATTTTTCTAAACCCTAACGCCATACGACGCATCTGTTTTTTTAAGATACGGTGTATTTATTATTTAAATTAAAAACAGTTTTCGAATTATTAAACAGATACGACGCATCGATCTCTATCGATACGGCACATCTTCTGAATCAAAAATCTTGTATTTTGAAACGTAACGAAAATACGGCGCATTAGCTTTTGTTAATACAACGCATTTAATTTTAATAAATATAATCGATTTTTGATAATTTAAACTAGATACGGCGCATTCTAATTCATAAGCGGCGTATTGCTTTTCTGAATAAAAGTCTGATTTATTTTTAACGATTATAAGATACGGCGCATCCTATTTATTGGATACGGCGCATCGTCTTCAGATATCAGTAACTTTTATTTATCCCGAACGGAGAAAATTCTAATCATCTTTCCTGTCTCTTTGAAATTTTTTACTTCGAAGCCTATTTGTTTTGTATTTCAGGAATCATGATTGATATTTTCCCAAGCTGGTTCGGAGGACCATGGATTATACTTACAACCGATGAGATTGTATCTAAGTTCGCCCACGAATGTGATAAGGAGCATCATGAGGTCAAAACTTTCATCAATGGACTGTTGCTAAAAGAACAAAACTATATGATTAGAGAATTGACGATTGAGGTGCACCAATTGTCGAAGGTGATTAAAGGAGTTTTGTTCCAATGGCACGACCAGAGTGGAATAACTACTAGAGGCGGATTAGTGTCAAGGATGTTCCAATTAGCGGAAAGAATGTTTGTTTACTTGAATATGGAACTAAGAGAGAGATTGAGATGGAAGATCTCGCTAGAGCAAAATAAGGAGCTGAACGTGAGTCTAACTTGAAGACTCTGGAATAAAGACAAGTGCTAACCGGGAGACAACCCGGAAGAAAAATTTTTACTTTTTTGTTCTATGTCGAGTGTGTCAGACCTGCAGAGGATACGGCGCATCTCCATCCTAAGATGCGACGCATCGCCTGAAATAGTCATATCTTATTTCATTTTCTGCATTTTTATTTTTGACTTTAAAACTTTCTGTCAGTTTATTTAATGCGGTGCATCCCTGGTTAAGGATGCGATGCATCTTTTATTCTGATTCATATTTATTCCAGGCTCGATACGACGTATCTTCTTCCATAAGATACGGCGTATCGACTGACCTGATGATTTTCATTTTAATTTTTTAAGTTTTATTTTTACTAACTACTAATGTATTATGCAAGTTTGAACCTTCTTAACTCAGGTGTGTTAAAGTCTAAATGGTATTATAGATTCCTGCAATTCTTGTGGATACATCATTTTTGAAGCATAAACGTTCTCATCCACAAGAAAGTTGATTTTTGCTCTTATACGAATATTGGAGGATCATACCGAGCAAATCTCAGGGGAGTTATTCTGTTCTAATTCTTTTATTTTCCAGTTTCTAACCTTTGACACAAACAACGAGGACGTTGTTTAACTTAAGTGGGGGGATTGGAGAATTAGAACACTTACTTGTCCTAAACTTTTTCAAAAATATGCTTAATATGTACTTAATATGCTTAAATTTAAAATTTTTATAGCATGTTTTTGTTTAAAGTCTAAATTACATAGCTGCACACATAACATTATTTCCAAAAATTGTAAACTTATCAAAATTCACAAATCTATGAGTGTGCCGGTGACTTGTAAACTTTAGAACTTGGCTTATATACTATTCGAGACCATCATAATAAGTATTATCTATATAATTGGAATGACTTGTCTAAATTGGTAAATTTCTAGGATTACACCCAAATAGCCTTTATATGTTATGTGATATTAACTAACTACACTGGTTAGTTAACCCACGTATAAACCCTTTGTTACTCTCACTTTTAGAGTAAGATACCCCTAGAAAAACACTCAGAGCCATTCCTTTCGTTTCTTACACCTTTGTTATAATGTTTCGATACACCCTTACACCTTAGCCTACCCTGTAGATTAAAATCCGTGGTTAATTGCTTTAGGCAAAGTGTGTTTCCTTACATTACCTGTGTTCGCGTGCGTAATTCATTATCTTTGGTTAGGTCGGGAAATTGCACAATGCAATTGGTATGAAAGTAAATATTGTATAACTTTTAGTTTATTTTTCGTGTGTTTGCTACTTTCACTATTACAGTTATTTATGAAAGTATGAAGAGTATGGAAAAATTATCCGGAAAAATAGTGATAGAAAAGTCTGAAATTTTACACATATATGTCAAAAAAAAAAAAAAAAAAATCGAAAAAAAAATAGAAAAGAAAAAGAAAAAGGAAAAATTGAAAGTTTGTTTTAACCAACTGATGAACTCAAATAAGTACATTTTATTACTATCATTTATCCTATTAATTTGACTTGTTTTATTATATTATGTATGAGGATTGATACTTAATCGTTTACTTTTGTAATTCTCAGGTAAAAACAAGCATTTGGTGAAACTTGGCGATTTTAGACTAATTATGGAGCAAAACATGCAAGAAGTTAAGAGTCTACTGAAATGTACAAGATCAAGACAAATCTGCTCCAGATGCGCCGCATCTTGCTTATTACATACGGCGCATCACTATCCAGATTTCACCAGATACGATCCAAGATACAAGCGGACATGCGCCGCATCTACTTATGGAGTTACGCCGCATCTTCTGGCGGTGTACGAATATTCCTGAATATATTAATCTTGGACCCCACGCGAAGTTAAGTCAATGCGCCGCATCTACTTATTAGATGCGCCGCATCTTACCCTCAGACAGAAACTATAAATACCCCAAGACCAGACGAATTTCGGAGCACATATTATATACGAAGTACGAAGACCAGAGAAACCTAAGGCCGAATTCAGACGAATAGGCAGCACAAGACACACCCGAACGAAGATACAAGAGCTTTAAGAAGGTGCTGCATGTGTTTAATTCATTAAGTAGTTTTGTTTTATTGTGTTAGTAAACTTTAATTCATCAGGATTGATGGCTTGTGTAATGTGACAACGGAAAGATTGCACTCCCTTAAAACTGCTTTCCCATCAATTAAAGTTTATATGTTGATGTCTTTGGTTACTACTTATTAGTGCATTGATAACCTCTGTGTTTATTAGTGGCCTGCGCATTTGACTACGGAAGAGAATGTGGCTCCCACGGTTGTTACTAAATTAATCACTTAGGAATAACTTTTAGACATAAGTAATCATTAAGGGTTTACTCGCCGATAAGAATAGGCCAACGAGAAAGGGTTAACTACATACACTTCATATAAAACTATCAATAAAACAAGTGACAATCTACTTAATCATTAGGACAGAACTTCTTATTGTCTCAAGTATTTATCTGTGTACGTGTGTGCTATTCGCTGATTCGTGCCTATTGGTTTAGTTTATTATTTAATTGCAACCAAATCGTGCCAGTCTCTCAAGCTGAACCCCCTTGCGTTAGATTAGGTTGTATAGCTAACTTAGAATATTAAAATACTGATTAGAATAACGAGATAATACGTTCCACTCTTAGTGATCGACACTCTACTTACCATTATATTCATACTGACCGGGTACACTGCTCGTTAAGTGTGTGTGTTATTGATAAGTCGGCTAAATATAAATTTAAAACTTGAGTAGGCATTGATACTGCTAAACCGCAACGACACATCGCACGCATCAAGTTATTGGCGCCGCTGCCGGGGAGTGAATTGTTATTATCTGTTAATTTGATTAGTATTTTAATTAGGTTTTTAATTTTTTTTTCTAACCGCTAATTCTGTGTTGTATATTAGATTAATTTGCATTCATTGTATTATTTTGCATTTTTTTTTTGTTATTTGTTTGCTTTTATTTGTGTTTATTTTCGTTTGTGTTTTATTTGTTTTTATTTTTCGTATTTTATGTGTTCTGCTATCGTTGTACTGAGCTTAATCGAACGATACGGCGCATCTATTTTCATAGATACGGCGTATTGCGTTTAATTTTTATAAAATACAACGCGTTTAATTAATTCGATACGACGCATCTTTCCCCAAGATACGGCGTATCTGTTTTTAATAAGAAATTTTTTCTAAACGTTAACGCCATACGACGCATCTGCTTTAGCAGATACGGCGTATCTATTATTTTAATTAAAAACAGTTTTCGAATTATTAAACAGATACGACGCATCGATCTTTGTCGATACGGCGCATCTTCTGAATCAAAAATCTTATATTTTGAAACGTAACGAAAATACGGCGCATTAACCTTTGTTAATACGACGAATATAATTTGATAAATATAGTTGATTTTTGATATTTACTTTGATCGGTCCGCTACTCTCGTGTGCAAGTTGTTTATTTTCAGGATAAATGATGACTCCAGCATCACCATGAAAGATTACATTCTGAACCAAACCGAGAGAAGCTAGCTGGAGTGATCGAACATAAGACTGCATGAGTGGAGGAAAACTCGGTACCGGTAACATTGAACGTCTTAAATTCTTGAAATAGAACTCCAGGTAACCTCTACGATAATTCAACCAGCCCAAAGGAAAGTTCTCTACAATATAATCTCAATTTTATTATCCGTATAATACATCTGATTAAAATTGTAATCTTAATTTTGTATGCTTAAAAACGATATTTGTTCCTAACCTCGGAATAAGTCCTTATCCACTAAACAATAAGATTACAATTATTAATAAAACGTTTATGCCTATTGCTCTTATTTTGGATTCATTTATATCATATGGTGTGACCGTTTTACCCCAATTTGATGTATAAAGAATTGTGTTGCGGAGGCCAATGTACGTTCCTTATTTAAATTTCGTTCACTAACTTAGCGATACGGCGGATCTAAATATCCCAAGCGCCGTATCTCTGACCAACTAGGACTTATTGACTAGTCAACGAGATTAAATAGATACGGCGCATTCCAATTTTTTCAATAAGGCGCATCGTTTTGCCCTATAAATACGACGGGAATGCGCCGGATCTAAAAATTTTACCACAAAATCCTCACATAGTTAAGAACTTACACGCAGTAAAGTTAACTCTAATTCCGAGCAATTTTTTCTAAAATCCTCCCTCTAATCCGATCTATAATCCTTCACCTAATCATAAAATTAAGGTAATTATTCTATTTCGATTTAATCTTGTTTAATATGAAAATTAGGGTTTATGTGATTAATTCGATTAGGGCTTAAATGATATAGAGATATGATTAGGACTTGTATTAGATGATCTCCCCCGTATTTAACTTGCGTAAATCATCGAATTTCTAGCCTAGTTTGATTTGAACGAAAATTTGGGTTTTGAATTCGATTTTGAATATTTAGTGGGAAAATGGATTAGTAGTATTGTATTGAGCTTTTTATGATGAGTAAATGATACTGTGATATTAAGTGGGAGTTTACGTCACGGATACGGATTCTTGAAAAGCCTGCCTGATCCCCTTTATTTTATACTGATATGCTTTTAGATGCGGCGCATCTAGGTTAATTGATGCGGCGTAACGACCTATTTCCAAATTAATAAAATTCTAGATACGCCGTATTACTTAATCTAGATACGACGCATCTCCATATGCCGTATCTCATTTCTTGCTCCGCATCTCTTATATTTTGTGCAGATACGCCGCACTGATTAAATCAGATGCGCCGTATCTACCTGATTTGCAGACTGTTTACTAACTTTGAAAATTTATTTCAGATGGCATTACTAGAGGCTGCACAAAGACATCAGTGGCTACGTTTCGAGAATATGGGACTGACTCCTGGCACTTTGGATGATTACTTGCGGATACTAGAGTCGATTTACTTTAAGAGAATATTTAGGGTCCAGGTTTTGGATTTTGCTGATGTGGGATTGATTGGGGCAGGACATGCTGCTGAGAGTTTACGACGTAGGATGGAGATGGTAGTTACTGGTGATGATGAGGAGGTGGTATTCAGATCCTTTGCTTGGGAGAGATTGTTCAGGATTGACGAGCCCTTGGTAAGGGAGCTCATGATGGAGTTTTTCAGTATGGTCTACTACAGAGAGACGGATACTGGGTTGGATATTGCTGACACCCTTGTGTTTAGACTGGGTGGGGTGCTGAGGCAGATGTCTATGAGACAGTTCATTTTAGCCATGGGTTTGCACACGGTTGAGGAGCTTGATTCTGATGGGTTTGCCAGATATTGGGATGATAGTTTGAGAGCGGTCCCTGACAGGGCATTATTCGGTGATTACTGGGACAGGATTTCTTCGGGGGGTGACATCATTGCTTCTACCCCCTCTTACACTTTGATCAGAGAGCCCTTGAGGAGGTTGTGCCACCGTCTGATAGCACTTACCATTGCTGGGAGAGGTCAGTCACCTGAAAAGGTGACCACTCTGGACCTCTTCCTCTTGAGGAGCATGGATGAGGGGTTGTCGGTGAACATCCCCCACTTTTTGGCACATTACCTCCACCGGTCAGCTGCAGGGAGAGATCAGAGGAGTCATATGACTAGCGGGCATTTTGTTTCTCGGCTGGCCCGCCATTTTGGAGTGATTGGAGAGGAGATTCCAGCAGAGCTGGAGGTTGTGGTGACCCATCTCCCGGTTATTGACAGGGATTATTTGGTTAGACTTGGGATCTGTCAGTTGGCTATGGGAGATTACGTTTGGGTAGCATTGGGGCCCGCTAGAGCTGCAGGGCCAGAGGCGGAGCAGGGAGGTCCCCAGGGAGCTCCGGCTGCTGCTCCAGCCCATCAGGAGGAGCCACAGGCACCAGTGCCCCCACCAGTACATGTACGCACAGTGAGTCAGAGAGTTGAGGCAGTCGAGGGAGAGCTGAGAGCCTTGAGAGGCGTTGTTGATGGTATGAGGAGGGACTCAGAGTGGCTGGTTACGAGTGTGAGCCGACTTTTGGAGCAGCAGGGTATTACCCACACTCGTCCAGATGGTACTCATGTTGCAGGAGTGACACTTGGATACACTCGCAGAGTCCGGGCCAGGACTGATGATGCCAGCACTTCAGGGACCCACCCACACGACCACACTGACCCTTGATCTCTTGATTCCACGTGTTTATTGACATTGTTCCATGCACATTATTATTATTCTTTTTGGATTGTACTAATCGATATTATCATTTATGCATTTGATGTTTCAGTTTATATTTCTTAATATGCTTGACAAAGACTGGCATTAAGTTCAGCATGAGAGTACGAAAGGACGTGAGAGATGAACCATGGAATGAGCCATATTACAACAGACTGTTAGCAGTCTGGCTGGTGAACACATGCGCCGCATCTGGTAAACAGATGCGACGCATCCTATCCTTTATTTCGTTTTATTTTATTTTTGTTTCAGGCCGCAGAGGATACGGCGCATCTCAATTCTGAGATGCGACGCATCTCCTGCAATGGTCATATCTTACTTTATTTTTCTGCATTTTTTATTTTCGACTTTAAAACTTTTTATCAGTTTATTTTAATGCGGCGCATCTTCTATTCTGATCCGTATTTATTCCAGGCTCGATACGGCGTATCTTCTTCCATAAGATACGGCGCATCGACTGACCTGATGATTTTCATTTTTAATTTTTAAGTTTTATTTTTTCTAACTACTAATGTATTATGCAAGTTTGAACCTTTCTTAACTTAGGTGTGTTTTAAAGCCTTGGTGGTATTATAGATTCCTGCATTTCCTGTGGATACATCTATTATGAAGCTTAAACGTTCTCATCCACGAAGAAGATGATTTTTGCTTTTATACTAATGGAAGATCATACCGAGCAAATCTCAGGGGAGTTTTTCTGTTCTAATTCTTTTATTTTCCAGTTTTTAACCTTTTATACAAACAACGAGGACGTTGTTTAACTTAAGTAGGGGATTGGAGAATTAGAACACTTAACACTTACTTGTCCTAAACTTTTCAAAATATGCTTAAAATGTGCTTAATATATAAAAATTTAAATTTTTTTAGCATGTTTTTGTTTAAGATCTAAGTTGCATAGCTGCACACATGACGTTATTTTCAAAAATTGTGATTTTTCAAAATTCACAAATCTATGAGTGTGCCGGTGACTTGTAAACTTTAGAACTTGGCTTGTATACTATTCGAGACCACCATAATAAGTATTATTTATATAATTGGAATGACTTGTCTAAATTGGTAAATTTCTAGGATTACACCCAAAAAGCCTATTATATGTTATGTGTTATTAGCTAACTACACTGGTTAGTTAACCCCCGTATAAACCCTTTTGTTACTCTCACTTTTAGAGTAAGATACCCCTAGAAAAACACTCAGAGCCATTCCTTTCGTTTCTTACACCTTTGTTAAAATGTTTCGTTACACCCTTACACCTTAGCCTACCCTATAGATTAAAATCCGTGGTTGGTTAATTGCTTTAGGCAAAGTGTGTTTCCTTACATTACCTGTGTTCGCGTGCGTAGTTCATTATCTATGGTTAGGTCGGGAAATTGCACAATGCAATTGGAGTGAAAGTAAATATTGTATATCTTTGAGTTTATTTTTCGTGTGTTTACTACTTTCACTATTACCGTTATTTCTGAAGTCATGAAAAGTATGGAAAAATTATCCAGAATTATCATTATAGTGATGTGGTGAAATTTTACACATCTTTGTTGATGTCAAAAAAAAAAAAAAAAAAAAAAAAATCGAAAAAATAAGAAAAGAAAAAGAAAATGGAAGAGTTGGATGTTTGTTTTAACCAACTTATGTAAAGTTTTGTATTAAGTGGTCGATATCACCACTATTTGTTGTATATTATATTTATGGATTGAATGGGAGTTGGCAGTTATGGGAACACCAACTAAGGTTTATTCTTTGATTGAGATCTTGTTGAGTATAATTCGTGTCTACCTAAAGCGTGTGTTTCAAGTGTTAAAGCGTGAGTTATTCAATGATATGAGTCTTATTCATGGGATGGTTGGGATAGTGATTAACCACACTTAGGATTTTAATTTATTTGTTTTGTTTATTTTTTATTTTTACACCAATTTATATCCCAAATATTATCCATACCCTGTATTATTCTTTATCCAACCAAACCTTTGATTTATTGAGATTAGGGATTTGAGCAATCTTAAGTATCGTAGTCGTGGATTCGGCTATGTATTTATGATTTTGTCGCCCTTTTTGATATATTATTATTGGTGAAGTTTGGACCTATCTTTAGCCTATTCGAGTTAAGGATTTGAGCAATTGCAAGTATCGTGTTCGTGGATTCGATCATGTATTTGTGATTTTGTCACCTTTTCTGGAATTTGAGATCGATAGAGATTAAAGAGAATGATTAACCCTTAAGCCTAAAAACCCTTTTTACCGCTTTAGACTTGTTATTCCTTGGCTTTAGTGGGGGAGATGTGTATACTTGCCAAGCTTATGATAGAATATTCGTCACGACTGGACAGTTAAACGATTAGATTTGCTTTTATCAAATTATTTTATTTTACTTCTAATTCGTTAAGTGTTTGGTTGTGTGATTATGACAAAAATGAATACATGCTTAAATATAAAAATAAATCCTAACATCTTTTAGGATACATTTTCATAAGATTAATTCTAAGGTTTACTTGGGGACAAGTAAAGTTCAAGTGGGGGGATATTTGATGAACTCAAATAAGTACATTTTATTACTATCATTTATCCTATTAATTTGACTTGTTTTATTATATTATGTATGAGGATTGATACTTAATCGTTTACTTTTGTAATTCTCAGGTAAAAACAAGCATTTGGTGAAACTTGGCGATTTTAGGCTAATTATGGAGCAAAACATGCAAGAAGTTAAGAGTCTACTGAAATGTACAAGATCAAGACAAATCTGCTCCAGATGCGCCGCATCTTGCTTATTACATACGGCGCATCACTATCCAGATTTCACCAGATACGATCCAAGATACAAGAGGACATGCGCCGCATCTATTTATGGAGTTACGCCGCATCTTCTGGCGGTGTACGAATATTCCTGAATATATTAATCTTGGACCCCACGCGAAGTTAAGTCAATGCGCCGCATCTACTTATTAGATGCGCCGCATCTTACCCTCAGACAGAAACTATAAATACCCCAAGACCAGACGAATTTCGGAGCACATATTATATACGAAGTACGAAGACCAGAGAAACCTAAGGCCAAATTCAGACGAATAGGCAGCACAAGACACACCCGAACGAAGATACAAGAGCTTTAAGAAGGTGCTGCATGTGTTTAATTCATTAAGTAGATTTGTTTTATTGTGTTAGTAAACTTTAATTCATCAGGATTGATGGCTTGTGTAATGTGACAACGGAAAGATTGCACTCCCTTAAAACTGTTTTCCCATCAATTAAAGTTTATATGTTGATGTCTTTGGTTACTACTTATTCGTGCATTGATAACCTCTGTGTTTATTAGTGGCCTGCGCATTTGACTACGGAAGAGAATGTGGCTCCCACGGTTGTTACTAAATTGATCACTTAGGAATAACTTTTAGACATAAGTAATCATTAAGGGTTTACTCGCCGATAAGAATAGGGCCAACGAGAAAGGGTTAACTACATACACTTCATATAAAACTATCAATAAAACAAGTGACAATCTACTTAATCATTAGGACAGATCTTCTTATTGTCTCAAGTATTTATCTGTGTACGTGTGTGCTATTCGCTGATTCGTGCCTATTGGTTTAGTTTATTATTTAATTGCAACCAAATCGTGCCAGTCTCTCAGGCTGAACCCCCTTGCGTTAGATTAGGTTGTATAGCTAACTTAATATATTAAAATACTGATTAGAATAACTAGATAATACGTTCCACTCTTAGTGATCGACACTCTACTTACCATTATATTCATACTGACCGGGTACACTGCTCGTTAAGTGTGTGTGTTATTGATAAGTCGGCTAAATATAAATTTAAAACTTGAGTAGGCATTAAAACTGCTAAACCGCAACGACACAACGCACCGCATCACCAACTTATGTAAAGTTTTGTATTAAGTGGTCGATATCACCACTATTTGTTGTATATTATATTTATGGATTGAATGGGAGTTGGCCGTTATGGGAACGCCAACTAAGGTTATTCTTTGATTGAGATTTTGTTGAGTATAATTCGTGTCTACCTAAAGCGTGTGTTTCAAGTGTTAAAGCGTGAGTTATTCAATGATATGAGTCTTATTCATGGGATGGTTGGGAAAGTGATTAACCACACTTAGGATTTTAATTTATCTGTTTTGTTTATTTTTCATTTTACACCAATTTGTATCCCAAATATTATCCATACCCTACATCATTCTTTATCCAAACCTTTGATTTATTGAGATTAGGGATCTGAGCAATCTTAAGTATCGTAGTCGTGGATTCGGCTATGTATTTATGATTTTGTCGCCCTTTTTGATATAATATTATTGGTAAAGATTACTTGGTCCCATCTTTAGCCCATTCGAGTTAAGGATTTGAGCAATTGCAAGTATCGTGGTCGTGGATTCGATCATGTATTTGTGATTTTGTCGCCTTTTCTGGAATGTGAGATCGATAGAGATTAAGAAGAATGATTAACCCTTAACCAACAAACCCTTTTTACCGCTTTAGACTTGTTATTCTTTGGCTTTAGTGGGGGAGATGCGTATACTTGCCAAGCTTATGATAGAATATTCGTCACGACTGGACAGTTAAACGATTAGATTTACTTTTATCGAAATATTTTATTTTATTTCTAATTCGTTAAGTGTTTGGTTGTGCAATTATGAAAAAACGAATACATGCTTAAATATAAAAATAAATCATAATATCTTTTAGGATACATTTTCATCAGATTTATTCTAAGGTTTACTTGGGGACAAGTAAAGTTCAAGTGGGGGGATATTTGATGAACTCAAATAAGTACATTTTATTATCATCATTTATCCTATTTATTTGACTTGTTTTATTATATTATATATGAGAATTGATACGTTAATGTTTACTTTTGTAATTCTCAGGTAAAAACAAGTATTATGTGAAACTTGGCGATTTTTGACTAATTATGGAGCAAAACAAGCAAGATGTTAAGAGTCTACTGAAATGTACAAGATCAAGATCATTCTGCTCCAGATACGCCGCAACATACTTCTTACATACGGCGTATCACTATCAAGATTTCACAAGTTACAATCCAAGACAGCAAAGGACATGCGCCGCATAGAGAAATGGAGTTACGCCGCATCTTAAGGCGGTGTACGAATATTCCTGAATATATTAATCTTGGACCCCACGCGAAGTTAAGTCAATGCGCCGCATCTACTTATCCTATGCGCCGCATCTAACCCTCAGACAGAAACTTTAAATACCCCAAAGTCAGACGAATTTGGTGTGCAAGTGCAAGATACCATACGTACGAGTACCAAACCAGAGACGAATTGAGACGTATTAGCAGCACAAGACATACCCTGAACGAAGATACAAGAGCTGTAAGAAGGTCCTGCATGTATTCAATTCATTAAGTAGTTTTGTTTTATTGTATTAGTACACTTTAATTCATCAGGATTGATGGGCTGATGTCATGTGACTACGAAAAATCATGCGCACCCCTTAAAATTGCTTTCCCATTAATTAAAGTTTATATGTTGATGTCTTTGGTGACTTTTATTAGTGCATTGATAACCTCTGTGTCTCGCTGAGCATTGCTTGGGTCGCCATGCCCCTTCCTCGCCTATCTATTCTAGCGTATACGAAACGTGGGCATCACAAATGCTCAATATTCTAGGATAGTGGGATAGACATAAGTGATCATTAAGGGTTTACTCGCCGATAAGATTAGAGCCAACGAGAAAGGGTTAATTATATACACTTCATATAAAACTAGCAATAAAACAAGTGACAAGCTACTTAATTATCAGGACAGGTCTTCTTATTGTCTCAAGTATCTATCTGTGTACGTGTGTGCTAATCGCTGATTTGTGCTCATTAGTTTAGTTTACTATTTAATCATAACCAAACCGTGCCAGTCTCTCAGGCTGAACCCCCTTGCGTTAGAATAGGTTGTATAGCTAACTTAGGATATTAAAATACTGATTAGAATAACTAGATAATACGTTCCACTCTTAGTGATCGACACTCTACTTACCATTATATTCATACTGACCGGGTACACTGCTCATTAAGTGTGTGTGTTATTGATAAGTCGGCTAAATATAAATTTAAAACTTGAGTAGGCATTAATACTGCTAAACCGCAACGACACTTCACGCGCATCAATCGGCACAACCTAATACGCATACGATTATCTCAAAATACGTCTCGCACAATAATAAAGTCTATAAAAGACAGCGTGTCGTAGTTTTCGTGGATTACTCAGTTTTCAAATCTTATCAAAAGCTTAGTTTCAACGTTTCGTGTGGTGTGGTAAGAAGACATAGACTTGACAGACAACTCTCGCCAAAGAGAATAGACATCGACATAAACTCGAGAGAATACTGACGAGAACTCAATCCAAAGAAGACAACCTTAGAAGCTAAAGACAAACAAACACCTCAAGTAATTATTTCAGTTTGTACGTTTCGACATTTACCTCGTTATCCCCAAATGGTTTGTATAAAACATAAACGTTTTATAATAAAATATGTTTAACTAATAAAATTAGTTTTTCTCGAGTCGTCGAGACTTGGATTAACCAAAACTGAAATTACAATATTTAACAAGTTTTTGTCTCGTTATTATTCTTGTAAATATTAGTTTTGGTTTTATTGAAGATTTTGTGTCCGTTTCGTGTTTAATATATTAAGTTCATTTTGAAGTTAATATATTATACCGTCTCGAGTCAAAATGTTCAATAAGTCCGCTATCTAATATCGCAAGTCTGATAACGATTCATAGTTTTCCAAACGTCCAAGTATAATAATCAACATCCGTATTCAAATTCAAATCACGATTCCAAACATTACTCGAAAGGTACTAATGTGTCACCAACCAATTATAAACGAACATACTTTTTATATTTTAGGCTTATGGGCTTGTGACTTGAATAAAACCAAACGCAACTCTTAGCCCCATTGGGCTTCGGCCCGATTCTTAACACAACCCAAACGTACTCCATGTCATGGGCTATTAAGTCCACTATCTATCCCATTTCAAACGAACACAAACACAGATTTGGAAACACAGATACAAGTGCACTACTAACACTTCAAACATATACTTATTATGCTGAGACCAAGGGGTCTCGGTTCGAACCCTTGTCGGCAACAACCAAACAGACCAAGAAAGAAAGAGTCACGACTCTAACCAATTTTCCTTATCATAACACGATAACTCCGACAATAACCTAAAATGAAAACACAACAACAACGATATTACCAATAATATTACCGAGACCCTAGCGGTCTCGGCCTCAACTCAACCGCAGCCAACTGGACCCTTAGGTCACGGCTGCCAAAACCAAACGGACTTCAACGTATACACGACTCGAGCCAGAAACGCAACCGATCCATACCGAGATCGAAACCATCAACTGTGACACTACACCACTATTCTTACCACACGAGTTTATATATATATCAAAATCTTTTAAATCTTATTTCATAACACATCCACGAAAAACAATAACAAATAATAATTGGTTATAAAAAAATAATAATAATATTAAACGGGTTTTCTCGGTTTTGCCATGACGAGAAAGAGATAAAGAGGAGGAGGAAAGATAGCAGCTGCGGTGGCTGTGGTGGTAACTCGAACCCAAAATAAACCAAAACAACCTTCGATCTTGGCACAGTGGTGAAGGTTTGGAGTGATGGTGGTGGTGATTTGAAAATGAGCCTCGAATGAAAGTGATGTTAAGGTGGGTTTGGTAGCGCGTGCGATAGCTCAATCGAAAGAGAATAGGATTTGGTGAATGATGATGGTGGAGGTGTGAGATGACGCGCGGCGGTGTGGCTCAGGTGGCCGGATTTTTGGCCGAAAAAATGAGAGAGAAGGTGGGTGTTTGTCGGCTGAGAGGAGAGAGGGAGGAAGGAGAAAACTAAACCCTAGTTTCTTTATAATAGGGTATATATAGGGTAAGGTTGGGACTTGTGGCAAACCCTAGCGCGCCCTCAGGGACTGAATATGGTAATCCTCATATTTTTAACGGAACGCCAACGAGACCAATAAAACGTGTTATAAATATTTCCCGAGCACCCGAAAGTTATTCCATTAACTTTAAAATCGCTTTTCCATTAATTTTGATTATAAATACGCGTAGCTTTATTTCTCGTTGCCCGAATAAATTAATATTCACGTTTAGAATAATTTTTCCAATAAAAACGTCTATTCATACGCCTCGTTTCTCACGAATCAAAACAAATCGTCAGTTGTGCCAGTACGCGTTGTGTACGAATCTTTACGTTTCGCGAGATAACTTCACTTTTTCAGATTAAATAAGTTCGAAGAGGTTCATAAACGAAAAACCGAGATAATCTCGTATAGAAATAAATCTGGAAAATTGCGAGTTGTTACAATAGGAGTATATGGTCGGCCTCTAATCTTTATGGTGCTTAAAATTGAGAGTTAATGCAACTCTTCATTTCAGTTTTTCTGTAAACCTCAGGTTTGAAATGTAAACCTTGGGCATGGGCGACGGCTAAACCTCAGGCATGGATCCTAAACCTCAGGCATGAGCTCCCCTTCTTAAACCTTGGGTTTGGAAACTTAAACCTTGGGTTTGGACCCAACTTTCTTCACATAATTTGGCTTCAAGCTAGCATGGAGCTCCAACTTTTAACACACTTCTTGGCACTTAATCTTGACTTCATTTTCACATCTTTCTCTTGAACTTGAACATAATCATAGCATGAATCTTTATCTTGAACGGAAAACTTCACTTCGTGCATATTTACTTGATTTTGTCAACTTTTCTTCATCTTTTTCTCTATTTCCTTCGACATAGTTGGACCTGAACCTAAACACATCTTTTGCACCTTTTAAGCGTAAAATGTTCACAAATACAACCAAATAACATGCATAATCATAAGAATAACGCTATAAGAACATGTTAGATTTGAGCGTTATCACAAATCCTATCCCCAACTACCAAAATCTTATCCACACAAAACGAAACACCCACCACAAACAAAAAAAACCACAACTGATTAAATAAAATCAGTAAAACCTTCCTCTCTCATCCTAAAAACTCTCAATCAACAACACACACAAAAAACATAAGTTACTTCATTCCAGATCTAAAAATACTCGACAAAACCAAAGACAAGCTCATCTCACCCACATATCAAAACTATCAAGAAAACAAAACCCAGATAGAACAATGAAATCCCAAAAAAACTACTGCCATCATCAAACGTCTTGCGAAAGAAAAGAGACAGAGAAAATAAAAATGGGTTAAGTCGGTTTGATGGGTTTCAAAATAACGAAATCAGTTATGTGGTGTTAATGATGGTGACGAGGAAAAGTGGTGGTAATTGGGGCTGTTATCAAAAACCACGAATGGAGATGAGTAGTTTTCGAGTAAGCAGAGTAGATCTGAGCTTGGTGTTAGTAGAAGTTGCTATTAAACGAACAAAAAAATGTTTTTTTACATCTCGTTGCCTGATGTATGACACGAGTTGTAGTCTTAAAAGGATAAGTTTGTGTGTTGACTGATATGAAGGTTTGTTGGTATATTCAGTCTTGCAAGAAACTAACATTTAATGTCGCTCAAATGTTATGTTCAACAAATGCAACTGAAAATGTCAACTGGGTCTGATAATAACTCATTTGAAGCTGATAAACTCAGCCAGTGACAGTTGTGACTGAACCAAAAAGGAGGAAAGGTGGATATGTGGTATGTGGTATGTGGTGATAGGAATCAGTTAGTGTCACAATTGATTAGGAGGTAACTCAGTAGGGTTTGCAACAAGTTGAGAATTGATGAGGAAGTTGATATCTTCAGGCTTAGCCTGAATGTGGTAATGGTGTGTAACTGACGGGGTCCCTGATAAGTATCAGGGAGTGGACGGGAAAGTGTGTTCAAGGGGAAGTTACGGCCTGAAAATGGGGTGTAATACGTATCAGTATTCCTGAGTTAGTCAGGAAGGGTAATAAATCAGGAGGACTGATGATACTTTAGTGAAGTTAAAAATACTAGTATTACCAACTCCCTGAACCAAGTGACTGAAACCCCAAGGTCCCTGAAACCCCACCACCAGGTGACTGAAACCTCAGTGACTAAAACCCAAGTCACTGAACCTTCTTGACCTTGAACACCCCAGGACTTCAAAAATGGATTTTACTGATGAGCTTCTCAGGGAGCAGCAGAGTTCATCAGCAAGCAGGCTGCTGCAATGTTCGGGAAAGTGACAAAAACCAAGAAAAAAGGGAAGGACACTGATGTATCAAAAATGATCCAGGTCCTGAACCCTGCTCCCTGAAACCCCCAGGACCTGAACTATCAGGATCTGAACCCTCAGTGACTCAAACCCCTAGTCACTGAACCCCTTTGGTGACTGAACCCCCAGTCACTGAACCATTAGGTCACTGAAGCTGAACCCTCTCAGTGAGACAAACAGTGAACCAGTCAAAGTGAACCCTCAGGACCCATGAACCCTGAACCCAGTCACTGAACCGGTCATTCAACTCACTGAACATCAGGAACTAAACCCAAGTCTCCTGAACCCCTGGACATCAGGAACTAAACCCAAGTCTCCTGAACCCTTAAACCTCAGGAACTAAACCCAAGTCCCTGAACCCTTGAACCTGAACCTCAGGAACTAAACCCAAGTCCCTGAACCCTTGAACCTCAGGAACTAAACCCAAGTCCCTAAACAAGCAAGTTTGAACCCAGGCTATTTGTATATTCAAATAGGGGGAGATTGTTGGGTCAAGAATTTGACCCAAGTACCCTGACAAGATTTGAACATAAAATAGCCTAACTCACTGATAAAATAGTGAGTGAGTGTTGTAAAAAGCCCGTTGTTGAAGAAACACTTTACTTACTGATACGGTGTCAGTGAGTAAAGTATACGAGCTACAAACAACACCAGTATCACTGAGAATTGACAAATGTCTCAGTGACCCTGAAGATGCTATCTCTACAATGCAGACTGAAAATATGGGCGGGAACTTCTACAAGAAAAGATAGAAGTCAGACAAAGTACAAAAGAGGAAGATGAAGAGGGACCACTTGGTGGATGACAACTCACACCAAGTGGATGACAACTCACAACAAGTGGATGTCTACTCATACCTACCACACTTGACTTTGTTTATTTGCCTGTATATATAGTGTGCCTTGTAATAGAGATAGTATGGATTCCTAAACAAACAAAAAGAATACACATAGTGTATTAGTTGATAGGATCATCACTCTCACTGAATCACAAGCATAGCTTGGATCAGTGAGAGTTTATTTGTCACCAAAAGAGGAAAAACCCTCACCCAAGGGGATACCATACCGAAAGTATCCCCTTTAAGAAGTTGAAGATGTTATCATGTAATCTAATAGGTTTTGAGTAATCTTGTAACAATTCTTTTCACTATCAATGAACTGTTCTTGTATTACTCGAATTCATGGACCAACAGTTGTAGCTCCTACACCCGCAGCCGCAATTGTTCCCATTAATCTTGGAGAAAACTTTACTATCAAAGGTCATCATCTTTCGATGATTAAAGACAACCAATTTGATGGTAGAGCTAAATTCGATCCACACAAACATATCGCCGATTTCCTTGAAATTTGTGACATGTTTCGTTATGGAACTACCGATGCAAATTTAATCCGTCTTAAACTTTTTCCATCGTCTCTCATCGGAGAAGCGAAAATTTGGTATAATGAATTAAGCCCCGGAGTGATCACAACTTGGGACCAAATGAGAAGAGCGTTTATTGGACGTTTCTTTCCACCAGCCATGTTTGATCGTCTCTTAGGTGAAATTCGTAGCTTTACTCAAAAAGAAGGAGAAAATCTTGTCGAAGCTTGGCTTCGAATGAAAAACATGCTCCGAAGTTGTCATGGGCATGGATTGTCTCGTGGTAATATCATTCAAATCTTTTACCATGGTCTCGATGACACAACTCAAGGCATACTTGATGCCGGAGGAATTTTCCTTTATAAGACCCCTAACGAAGCTTACAACTTACTAGAAGACCGTGTACTTCTTAAGCTCGATTGGTCGAAGGATTCAAAAATTAAACCTCAACGAAAATCAGTTGCATTCGCTGAAGCGATGAATGAAAATTCCAAAATCATGGATATGATGAAAGATCTCACCTCTAAAATCGATTCCAAATTCGAAAGTATCCAAAAAGAAATCAAAGAAATGCGTGAGGGATGTACTCATTGTGGTGGAAATCACTCATCATCCGAGTGTGATGATAAACCTATGGGAGGTCCCGAAGCAGAAGCCAATTATGTTTCTGGAGGATATCGAGGAGGAGGATATCGTGGAAACTACTACGGTAGAAATTCTCGAGATTGGCAAGATCGTCCACCAAGGGATTATAATCGTTCCCAAACTCGTGAAGACAACCATCAAACATCTTCTCATGATGATACCCGTTCACCACCACAATCTCGTGAAACAAAAAACGAAGAATCTGAATTCAAAAAAACCATGCGCGAATTCGTGCATGCTCAAAAACAAACGAATGAATTCTTGAAAACTCAAATTTTCATGCTCTAAAGCAAAGTTGAACAAGGTCAAAAGAATCATCAAGCTTCTATCCAAGATCTTGAAACCAAATTTGGTCGTCTTTCTGATCAACTTGCTGCAAGACCATCTGGTACCTTGCCAAGCAATATTCAAACCAACCCAAAACCATCATCATCTGGAAATTATCGTCCACCTCAAACGAGAAATGAGCATGTGAATGTTGTATATACTCGTAGTGGTCTATCTTATGATCCACCACCCAACCCAACCCAAACAACCACTATTGTTCATGATGATAGTGAGGATGAAGCAGAAGAAGAACCAAAAGAAAATGAACAAATTCCTACACCAGTTGTTAAACCTACTCCACAACTCAAACCATATAAACCAAGGATTCCATATCCTCAACGTTTGAGGAAAGAAAAGATGGAAGAGCAATATGGCAAGTTCATTGACTTACTAAAAGAAGTTAGAATCAACATTCCTCTTGTTGATGTTCTAGCTGGTATGCCCAATTATGGGAAATTTTTGAAAGAACTTGTGAGTAATAAAAGTAAAATGGAAAACATTTCCGCTACCTTCTTGAATGAAGATTGCTCCGCAATTATTGAAAATAAACTACCGAAAAAACTCGGTGATCCTGGAAGTTTTCTTATCCCATGTACTTTGGGAAGTTCAATCACTTGTGATGCTTTAGCCGACCTCGGTGCGAGTATCAATCTTATGCCATACTCACTGTATGCGAAACTTTCAATCAATACATTGAAACCAACGAGAATGAGTATACGCTTAGCCAATCATACTATCCAATATCCTGTTGGAATAGCTGAAAATATGCTTGTTCAAGTTGGAAAATTTTTTTTCCCTGTTGATTTCGTGATCCTCGAAATGGAGGAAGATAGCAAAGTTCCATTGATTCTAGGAAGACCTTTCCTAAATATAGCAGATGCTATCATTCGAGTGAAAAATAAAGAACTCAACCTTGGAGTTGGGGACGAAAGAATTTCTTTTTCTATTAATCAAGCAATGAAATATGTGGAAAACTAGAAGGGGGTTGAATAGTTTTTACCGTTTTAAAGTTTTATTTGCTTTGTTACTATATGTTAATTCAAAGGAAACAATCACAAATAAATAATCACACAATGTAAACAAAAGATAAAGAGAGGAAAGATCAAACCACACGACACAGTTGTTTATAGTGGTTCGGCTACAAGAACTCTATTCCTTGCCCTACTCCACTCCCCGAGTTTCCTACTCGAGAGTTTATCTTTCACTAAGAAACAAACTCCTTTCCTAGGCGGAGAAAACCTTTACACGTCGCTTACTTCCTTTTCCGGTACTAAGCTAAACACCGGGTTCTTTTCACAAGGTAGAACCAACCTGACGTCGCCTACTTACTTTACCGACACTAAGCTAGATGTCGAGTTCTTTACAAGGGTACAACCACTCCCTACACTCTTTGTACTTTAAGGACTAAAGTACTAACCACACTCACTGATTACAAATGATAGATATGATGTGTGAACCAAACTACAAGATCACACAGTAATGCAACTAAAGGATTACGGTTCTGTAGATCCTTGAATGCTTGATCTCTTTTCTACAAAATGAAAGATCAAAGTGAAATGCAACTATGAATGATGTTAGTAAGATATGTACTGAATGAATATATGTGTTAAGCTATATGAGTGATGAGAGAGCCAAATGATCAGCTTCCTATTTATAGGCAAGCTGATCTTCAGCTCACGGATCCGGCGGATCCCTCAAAAGGGATCCGTCCTTTATAGGACTTGGATCCGTGGGATGTGACAGCTATGTAATAGTTGTCTCTTACCATATCTTAGTTGTATCTTACCATATCATCCAAGATCTTCAAATGTCAACTATGTTGCTTGCATATCTAACCAAGATATATCTAAGATATTGTATGTGATGCATACAATGATGTCATGGAATGGTTTATGAATTAAAGTTTCCTTTTAAGGAAACAAGTTACTAAACTTGTAATTCTTAGTTAATATGTGAAGTGTAAAGTGTGTACTTAAGAGACTAAGCTAGTATTTATTATTTGCTAAAAGATATTCCTTATATTTGTCATTAACAAAACTAATGAAAGATCAAAGAATATAAATAACGTTTTTGGGACGCTATTTGTATTAACAATCTCCCCCTTTTTGTTGATGACAAAACATAAAGTATATTTTTGAGCAAGAGAATAAATATAGCATGAGTTCTTAAAAATATATATTAAGTTTGTTTATTAAAGAAAAGTTTTGTAAAAAATGTATGTACTGTGATGATTCACAGTTGATGCAAACTTAGTCCTTTCTCCCCCTTTTTGTCGAAACAAAAAGAGTAGCGAAGCGGAATGCGATTTTGAGAACTTTAAGAGCTCCCCCTTGTTTTATACTCCCCCTAAATGGAGTAATCAAGGAACTGATGCATGAATCTACAAAACAAACGGTTAGTATATGAGATGCTTATGAGATGCTCCCCCTCGATGTATACTCCTCACTTCTCGAGTACCAACGTATACTATGGAAGGGTATGATATGCTGCAAATGAAGTGTTAGTTATGAAATGACTTCAATGAAGAAGTAGAATGCTTGTGAAGTGTTCTTCCAAACAAGCCTTTTAATATGTTTGACTTTTAAAAAGTCAAACTAAGTGTCTGATCATAATTTGTACCTAAAGCAATCATATGCAAGATATAATATATGCAATATAGGAATGTTAGTTCATAATGATAATGATAATATGCAATATGTTGATCACTCATAAGCATAAAACATCATATTCATATAAATTGAAAATTTTGTGACAAAAGTCACAAAGAGAAATGATGTTACAAATAAGAAGACAAAAAATAAAAAGGTCCTAAACAAACAACTTAAAAAAAAAATCCAAACAACTAATCTAAAAAGCTCCTATTGAGGAGGATGAGAGATTGCGTTTAAACGTTCAAGAACATGGTTCAAGATGAACCTCATCTCATTTTGAAGCTCATGGACCAAGATGTTGGTCCTTTGGGCCAAGTGAGCCGTTCTCTCACAATGTGCGCAATCATGACTTGAGAAGCCGGGAGGAAGACTAGGCTCCAAGTTTTGCGGTGGTGGTGGTGGTGGTGGTTGGTTGTTGTTGGTGTTGGGGTGGAGAGTGTAAGGAAATTTTCACTAGCAATGGGTGATGATATATTGAGAGGAGAATTTTCCTCAGATGAAGAGTTTGCTAAGTTGATAAAACAACAGGGTTTAACACTAATGCGGGCTGTTCTTCTTGAAGTTCTAGATGTGGAAGAGTTGTGTGACTTGGTCATGGTGAAGTATGATATCTAAGATGTACAGGAGAGGAAGTGGTTGTTGTGTGAAGAGATGATCCTAAAGTGCTAATTTATAGACAGAAGGTTTGTGAGTCTGTGTGTTTGGATTTGATGTGAATCCAATAGAGAATGTTGGTTACTAATGATTTGGAACAAACATTTGTGCAGGTCATATCAAGGAAGTCAAGCCATTTGAGCTTTGGTTGAGTAATATGTTTTGGATATGCAGTTAATACAAGAGGATAGTGGAAAATCTGATGATTTGATATTTCCACGGATTTGACGGATCCCTAAAAAGGGTTCCTTCTTTGTATCTGTTTGGTAACTCACACCTAAAATTCAAAAATTTAAATTTTGGTGGGAAATTTTGTTCCTAAGTTTGTAAGAGTTCCTAAATGATTCTAAGATGAATTATGATCAGTGAATGACTCATAAATGATACTAAACACTAAGATTTAAGAATCGGGATGAGTCAAAAAAAGTTTTAGAATTTTACTGGGAAACCTGTGGATCCAAATGATTGCAAATGCGGAACCTTATTTTGCAATCTGCCAAATCCGCAGGATGGCGGTTGGCGGATCCAACGCTAAGCCTTGGCGGAACCCTGTTTTGGGATCCGCGGGATCCGTAGGCCTAAAACTAAGAAAGTAAATAGAACATATGTCATATTTCGTGTTTTTCGACGAAAACCCAAAAATTCACTTAGACCCTACTTAACATCTAATATGTATAGCAAATCAACTAAATATGATAACATTAACACATGATTGCACATAGTTTAATCAGTACTTAGAAACTTACCGTTTTAGTTGTTATGCCAAACACTGGCTATAACCCGGAAAATTGATAACCGTGATGGTTATCTACCTGCAAGTGTTAGTTATTACACATACACAATAAGTAGTATCAGATAAATTCAAGACACATAGAAGTTTAACAACACAATATCCAACATTGTTTAAAACCAAACACTCCATCAACTCAGTTTCTTCTTCAACTTCTTCATCCCCTTGTGTAATTTCATCATCCAACGCCCCAGATTCTTCACCATTCCTTTGATGTTTCTATACTCAGCGGATTCATGTTGGATTGGAGGAAGATGGCTTAAGTACTCGGGTGGAGGAATCCTAGAATTTGGCATACCATCATCTTCACTCATTGAAGATGATGAGGATGACGTTGGAACACGAGGACGTTTGCCCTTATCAACACTAACTCTAAAGTCACTCAAAGGAACGAAGGTATGTTCAATTTCATTGTAATCCGGAACAAAGCCTAGATTGTTTGGACGAGCGGGTGCAAAGGCTCTATAAAGTCGTGTTAAGAGCATACCATAAGGCATTGCAATCTTGCTTTGAACCGGAATGTCACACATTCTTTTGGCAACATAATAAGCAAGATTGAAGGGTTGACGAGTAGAGATGTTGTACATCATGTGGCATAAACAAGCATTGATATGATCACGGTTTCCTATGGTGCACATCACATTTGCTCTTAATACATCCTCCATCTTCTTGAATTCGGGTCTTAGTTCATTAAGTTCCATTGCAAATGGATCTCTAGCAACTTCACGACCACGATACATTCTTGTGGGGTTGTTCTTAGGAATGAAGAGATGTTCCCTAATCACTTCTTTTGATTGGAGAGGAGTGGCATATGGTGCCGTCCTATCGAGATTGGAGTCTAAGATTGTTAAGGACCATTTGTCCGAGTAAATACATGTACCTTGACTTGGAATTCCTAAGACCTCACCAAATTGATCAAGAGGAATGTTGACAAGATTTCCATTTAGAGTAAAATGAAGACTTAAGTAACCTTCATCACTCGAGGTAAGACCTACACTAGCATAGAACTCAAGTATGAACCTAGGAATGATTGGCTCATCTATGTCTAAAAGAGAATCAAATTGAATTGCGGCTAATTGTTCCCTAAGTTGAGTGCCTTCATAAAATGATGCATCTACGGCTCTACCCTCATGAACATACTTTTTCTCTAAGACTTTGAAAATTTCTATTTGGGCATCGGTTAGACCCTTGGTTTTGTGGACTTTGGGTAAGTAGTCAACGGTTTTCTTGTGATCGTAGTTGGTTGCGGGAGGCATGATTTTCCTAAGTACAAGAAGTTACATAGTTTTAGTTAAAATGATCAAAGGAAGTGTAAAATTCCTAGTGTGTGCCTACATGGGGACAATGTGGAGGTGCGGTTATCTCGACTTATTTTGATGCAAGAAAAATTAGTTTATGCAAGTTTTGTTTACAAACGAGAGATAACCCAAACACTCCTATTTCAATGTAGCTACGGTTGAATGTACCCGAAAATACATATTAGTTATGTATTCCCTTTAGCATTCAAGAGACATTATGCAAGTGAAGTCTAAAAGATAACGTTTTTGCATTTGTATGAACAATGTAAGAAAAAATCATTTTACCTAGTCGTTAGAAGATTTTAGTGAAAAATTTTCATGGGGTTTTTGTTAAATTAAGACAATGTGCTATGAGATGCAATTCCTAACTAAGAAAAACATGTTTTTAAGTATAATGCAATAAATATGCTTCATGATTTTTCAAGAATTATGCATATACCCCAAGTTTTGGTTTTGTGCATGAAATGGAAATCCTAGACGCAGATCAGGAGTATAAATATGATAAGAATACTTACAGTGATGTTAGAAGCACAAATTTGTGGAAGAAAATGGTCTAAAATGTGATGGAGATTAAGTGTGTGTCGAGTATAGTAAGGTGATATGTTTTGGAGTGAGGAGTGAATAGTACTTGTTCTTGTTTATTAAATAATAAACTGGACTTAGCATGCGGCGGATCCGGCGGATCCCAAACAAAGGATCCGTCTTTGTTGTCGATTGGATCCGCGGATTCAGAACACATGTTTTGGTTTAGTGTCGTGTGTGGCTAAACTAATGTTTATACTAATGTTTCTCCTAATCACTAGGTTCCATTAATCCTAATCCAAGTCTAAGATAGTTGAAAGGTTCACGTTTAAGTGGTTTAGTGAGGATATCGGCAATGTTGTCCTCTGAGGAAACTTTCTCAATTGAGATGATTCCCTTCTGTACATTGTCGCGAAGGAAGTGATGGCGTATTTCAATATGTTTGGTTCTAGCGTGTTGGACTGGATTTTTGCTTAAATCAATAGCACCTTTGTTGTCGCAAAGAATGGGAATGTTGTTGAGTTCAATTCCATAGTCGACGAGAGCTTGTTTCATCCACAGTGCTTGTTGACACGCCTTTCCTGCAGACACATACTCTGCTTCTGTTGTTGAGATTGCGAGGGCAGTTTGTTTCTTAGCGAACCATGATGTGAGACAATATCCTACAAAAGTACAAATACCACTAGTACTTTTCCTATCAACATAGTCACCTGCATGATCTGAGTCGGTATACACTATGGTTTCTACACCCGTTCCTTTGGGATACCATAATCCTAAGTGTGTAGTACCTTTGATGTACTTAAATATTCTTTTAACGGCTTCAAGATGGGACGTTTTTGGATCTTCTTGAAAACGTGCACATAGACAAACACTAAACATAATGTCAGGCCTACTAGCCGTAAGATAGAGTAAACTACCAATCATTCCTCTATATTTAGTGCTATCTACGGATTCATTTTCTTCATCCCTAGTGAGTTTGGTTTCGGAGGACATGGGTGTTCTCATGGGTTTTGAGTCTTCAAGACCAAACTTCTTAAGCATATCTTTGATATACTTTGATTGGTTGAAGAATATCCCATCTTCTAATTGTTTAATTTGGAGACCTAAGAAAAAGTTTAGTTCCCCCATCATGTTCATTTCAAACTCGTCATGCATGATTTTTGAGAAATCGTCGCATAACTCTTGACAAGTTGAACCGAATATAATGTCATCCACATATATTTGGACTATAATAATATGTGATCCCTTTTTCTTGGTGAAGAGAGTATTATCTACTAGGCCCATGGTATACTTATGGTCAACTAGGAAAGTCTTAAGTCGATCATACCAAGCTTTTGGTGCTTGCTTAAGTCCGTATAAAGCTTTCTTAAGTTTGAAAACATAATTTGGTTTTTCAAAGTCGGCAAAGCCGGGAGGTTGTGCAACATATACTTCTTCATTAATAAGACCATTTAAGAAAGCACTTTTGACATCCATTTGAAATAACTTAAAATCATGTGCACATGCATATGCAAGTAATATCCTAATAGACTCAAGTCTAGCTACTGGTGCAAAGGTTTCATCGTAATCTATACCTTCTTGTTGATTGTAACCTTGAGCTACTAGCCTAGCTTTGTTTCTAGATATAATACCCTTTTCATCCATTTTATTTCTAAAGACCCATTTGGTGCCTATTATGGTTTGGTTTTTAGGTGGAGGTACCAAAGTCCAAACATCATTTCTAATAAATTGATTAAGTTCTTCTTGCATAGCAATTACCCAAGATTCATCTTTTATTGCCTCGTCAATATTTTTAGGTTCAATAGTTGAAATAAAGCAAAAATAATTACTTTCATTTTGAGCTTTGGATCTTAATGTTCTTTCATTAAGTTTTCCTATGACGTTTTCTAATGGATGACTTTTAGTTTCTTTAACATTAACTATTTCTCCTTTTACGGGTTCATTGTCATTTTCAATGTTTTCTATAGCATTAACCATTTGACTTTCAACTAAGTCATCATCTACCAAAGGTGATGTCTTAGAGGGAGGTGGACTTTCGTTGAATGTTACGTTCAACGATTCCTCGACTCTTGATGTTTCCTTGTTTAATACAATGTATGCTTTACTGTTTTGTGAATACCCAAGGAATACACCTTCATACGACTTTGGGTCGAACTTAGTGAGATAGTCCTTTGTGTTTAAAATGAAGCACTTACTTCCAAAAACTCTAAAATATCCTAATGTAGGCTTTTTGCCTCGATAAATTTCATAAGGAGTTTTATTTAAAAATTGTCTAATTAAAACTCTATTTAGGATATATGTAGAAGTATCAACAGCGTGACACCAAAACTTTTGTGGTATGTTTTGTTCATTTAACATAGTTCTACTCATTTCTTGAATTGTTCTATTTTTACGTTCTACTACACCATTAGATTGAGGTGTACGAGGAGCCGAGAAATTATGAGTTATTTCATTATTATCACAAAAATTTCCAAATTGAATTTCATTGTCAAATTCTCGACCATGGTCAGTTCTAATAGATACTATATTACTTCCTATTTGATTTTGAATTTTCTTGCTTAGAATTTCAAATTTATCAAATGCCTCATTTTTATTTTTCAAAAACTTTGTCCATGTATATCTAGAGTAATCATCTACTATGACTAAAGTGTAAAAATTTCCTCCATAACTTTGTATAGCCGACGGGCCAAACAAATCCATATGTAATAACTCTAGGCATCTAGATGTAGATACCATGTTTTTAGCCTTATGGCTACTATGTACTTGTTTCCCAATTTTGCAAGCATCACAAAAGTGTTGGTCATATTTCAACTTGGGTAGGTTCCTAACGAGTTCTTTGGAAGACAAGGATTGAATAAGCCTCATATTAGCATGACCTAAGCGTCGATGCCATAGAGTTGAGTTTTCGTCCAAGGAGGTAAGACATAACTTATCTTTAGGTGTTTTATCTAATATTCATAACATAGACATTATTCTTTAAAACACCTTTTCCTACGGTTATGCCATCTTTAAGTATTTTACTTCCATTTTCACTGAAAAGGACGTTATACTTTTTGCGGCATAATTGACTTATACTAAGTAGATTAAATCCTAAATTATCTACATGAGCAACATCATCAATAGATAGAGAGTCATGAGAGATTGTACCTTTTCCGATGATTTTACTTTTAAGCTTGCTACCGAATGTGACATTACCTCCGTCATACACTTGGTAGGTTGAGAAAAGATTTTTGTTTCCCGTCATGTGTCTTGAGCACCCACTATCTTTGATCCACTCATCAGGTTCAAGATCAACTTTCAAGCATACCTAAGTTCATAAAAGACTCAAGCATTTGGTCCCCAATATCTCATGGGTCCGTTTGGGTTAAACATGACATTATCATGGTTTATGTACTGAAAAGGTGGACAATTGTTCCACGGCATATAATTAGGACCATGAAAGTTTCTAGACATGTTTTGGTTCCAATTATTTTGATAAGTGTGTTGTGGATTAGCTATACTCTTTGGAAAGGGGTGTTTGGGAAAACTCATCTGAGATCTTTGTTGATCCGTTTTAACTCTTTATTCATTTCTAGCTTGACCTCTTCCTAAAGATACTGCTGGTTTGTGCTTATTATTGGTTATGCTACTGTTAGGTTTCTTAGTAACTTTAACAAACTCGGAACGGTCGACTTTGTGAACCTTCTGTTCAACTTCTGTACCCGCGGATCCTTTGGATATACCTGGCGGATCCAAATTTTTGGATCCGTCGGATCCGTGAGTGTCTAACTGTGTTGAATCAGTTTTAATCACAGTCTGTTCCTTATGATCACTTAAGGTTCCTAGTTTCATAAAACCTAGACCTGTTTTATCATGAGGTAGCTTTTGCATTTTCATTATTTCATCTGCACAACTTATGTTTTTATCAAACCTTTTAAACTTTGAATTTTGTTTGATTAAATCTTCCTGTGTGGTTCTTAAGGTTTCTAGTTCAAGTTTTAGTTCTTGACAAGACACACATGTTTTTTTTACTAACTTTACCTTTTTCAATTCGTATTGCTTTTTCTTTAAGCCAATATATTTCATTTTCTAAAAGTGTTGTCTTTGTTTTCAAAAACTTGTTTTTGTTTATGATTTTTAAAGTGACATCACACAGTTTGTTATATTCTACTTCTAAGGTTTCATCATCTATAAAGGAGTATGAATCAGAATGTACCTCTTCTGTGTCATTAGCCATAAGTGCAATTTCGTTGTTCTTAGGCTCATCATCATCATCTCCTTCACTATCGCTCCAAGCTCCACTAACGAAGGCTCTTTGAGACTTGGTTTTTGGAGGCTTTGGACATTCTCCTATTAAGTGACTGGAGTCACCACACCTATAGCATTTCCTATCATCCTTACCTTTCTTATCGTCACGATCTTTCCGAGAGGATTTCTTTTCATCACGAGGTGGTTTTACAAACTTTCCTCGTCTCCTGAAGAATTTCTTGAAATCCCTCACGGCCATGGCATATTCTTCATCATCACTGTTTGAACAAGACTCATCATCACTTGACTCGACTTTGGCTTTCAAGGCAATAGACTTAATCTTCTCCTTTTTGCCTTTGACAATTTCCGAGTCTTTTTCCATAATCATTTCGTGAACTTTTAGGTTTCCTATGAGCTCATCCAGTGTCATGCTTGAGAGATCCTTAGATTCTTCAATAGCTGTCACCTTTGCTCTCCATTTCGGATGGAGTGCTCTTAGAAATTTCCTGACAAAATTCTTGCTAGAAAAAGATTCGTCAAGTGCTTTAAGTGATGTAATAATAGTATTGAACTTAACAAACGCACTATCAATGGTCTCATCTTCAGAGATAACAAATTGTTCGTATTGTTGGACAAGAAGATCAATTTTGTTATCTTTTACTTGTGAGTTTCCTTGATGTGTGATAATAAGAGATTGCCAAATATCCTTAGCCGTTTTACACATAAAAACTCTTTCATATTCTTTCTTAGGTAAGGCATTATAAAGCATCATTTTGGCTTCGTTATTTTTGGCAATTAGTTTCTTTTGCTCATCACTGTGACGAGTAAGAGAAGCTCCTTCATCCCGACCACCCGAAATATTATTACTAATAGGCTTGTAATCACCATCAACTATAATATACCATAGATCTATATCCTTTGACTTTACATAAGTCTCAAAGCGATTTTTCCAATAAATAAAACAATTTGGTTCAAATAGAGGTGGTCTCTGCATAGATTGCCCTTCTTTAAAGTTTTCAAAATCCATGGATCGTTTTAAGTTTTAAAATACAATATATTTTAAAGATCTTAAGTAACGTAGCTCTTGATGCCAATGGTGGAAAACTAGAAGGGGGGTTGAATAGTTTTTACCGTTTTAAAGTTTTATTTGCTTTGTTACTATATGTTAATTCAAAGGAAACAATCACAAATAAATAATCACACAATGTAAACAAAAGATAAAGAGAGGAAAGATCAAACCACACGACACAGTTGTTTATAGTGGTTCGGCTACAAGAACTCTATTCCTTGCCCTACTCCACTCCCCGAGTTTCCTACTCGAGAGTTTATCTTTCACTAAGAAACAAACTCCTTTCCTAGGCGGAGAAAACCTTTACACGTCGCTTACTTCCTTTTCCGGTACTAAGCTAAACACCGGGTTCTTTTCACAAGGTAGAACCAACCTGACGTCGCCTACTTACTTTACCGACACTAAGCTAGATGTCGAGTTCTTTACAAGGGTACAACCACTCCCTACACTCTTTGTACTTTAAGGACTAAAGTACTAACCACACTCACTGATTACAAATGATAGATATGATGTGTGAACCAAACTACAAGATCACACAGTAATGCAACTAAAGGATTACGGTTCTGTAGATCCTTGAATGCTTGATCTCTTTTCTACAAAATGAAAGATCAAAGTGAAATGCAACTATGAATGATGTTAGTAAGATATGTACTGAATGAATATATGTGTTAAGCTATATGAGTGATGAGAGAGCCAAATGATCAGCTTCCTATTTATAGGCAAGCTGATCTTCAGCTCACGGATCCGGCGGATCCCTCAAAAGGGATCCGTCCTTTATAGGACTTGGATCCGTGGGATGTGACAGCTATGTAATAGTTGTCTCTTACCATATCTTAGTTGTATCTTACCATATCATCCAAGATATTCAAATGTCAACTATGTTGCTTGCATATCTAACTAAGATATTGTATGTGATGCATACAATGATGTCATGGAATGGTTTATGAATTAAAGTTTCCTTTTAAGGAAACAAGTTACTAAACTTGTAATTCTTAGTTAATATGTGAAGTGTAAAGTGTGTACTTAAGAGACTAAGCTAGTATTTATTATTTGCTAAAAGATATTCCTTATATTTGTCATTAACAAAACTAATGAAAGATCAAAGAATATAAATAACGTTTTTGGGACGCTATTTGTATTAACAAAATATTCTCATGTAAATGATGACACTTGTTATAGCATTGATGCTATCGATGATATAACAGAGGAAAGATTTGATGAGTTGCTTGACGAAAGAATTAAGACTCATAAAACATCTGGACAAATCAGTGATGAAGATCTCGACAGAGAATTCGCTGAATTTATGCAGATTGACACAGAAGAAATTTCTGAGGAGGAAAATACCAACTTTGAGGAGTTGGAATTCAATGATGATATGAGAATCAAAACCTCAGTTGAAGATCTGCCAGTGGATCTAGTCTTGAAACCTCTTCCTGATCATCTAGAATATGCATTCTTGGAAGAAAATTCTCTTCTTCCAGTTGTCATATCTTCCGCACTCAAAACAGATGAAAAAGAACGATTTGTTTCTACACTTAAAAAGCATAAAAAAGCTTTCGCTTGGAAAACTTCTGACATTCGTGGAATAAGTCCCAACTTTTGCAAACACAAAATCAATTTTGAAAACGACTCCAAACCCGTTGTTCAAAGACAACGAAGACTCAACCCAAACATTAAAGAAGTTGTTAAGAAAGAAATAATCAAACTTCTTGACGCTGGAATTATTTATCCAATTGAGGATAGTTAATGGGTGAGTCCTGTTCACTGTGTTCCTAAGAAAGGAGGAACAACTGTCGTAACTAATGAACGTAATGAACTTGTTCCTACAAGAACCATAACTGGTTGGCGTGTATGCATTGATTATCGCAAATTAAATGATGCCACCAGGAAAGATCATTTTCCATTACCGTTCATGGATCAAATGTTAGAAAGACTTGCGGGGAACAAATACTTTTGTTTTCTCGATGGATTTTCCGGTTACTTCCAAATTCCTATAGATCCAGCTGATCAAGAAAAGACTACATTCACGTGTCCTTTTGGCACATATGCGTATAGGCGTATGCCTTTTTGTCTTTGTAACGCACCGGCAACATTTCAAAGATGCATGATTGCTATTTTTCAAGATATGCTTGAAACCTCCATGGAAGTCTTCATGGATGATTTCTCGGTATTTGGAGACTCATTCGAGTCATGCCTTTCCAATCTTGATAAAATGCTTGAAAGATGCAAAACTTCTCATCTCGTGCTTAACTGGGAAAAATGTCATTTTATGGTGACAGAAGGCATTGTGCTTGCTCACAAGATTTCAAGCAAGGGAATCGAAGTTGACAAAGAAAAAATAGATGCTATTGCTAAATTACCACCCCCGACTAACGTCAAAGGCGTTAGGAGTTTTTTGGGACATGCGGGATTTTACCGCAGATTCATCAAAGATTTTTCGAAAATATCTCGTCCTATGACGAAACTTCTTGAGAAAGATTCAGTCTTTGACTTCAATGAAAAATGCATCAAGGCATTCGAAACGCTTAAAAATAAGTTAACAAATGCACCGATTATGGTTTCACCAAATTGGTCGCTGCCGTTTGAACTCATGTGCGATGCAAGCGATTATGTTGTTGGAGCAGTATTAGGACAACGAGAAGGAAAACATTTTTGTCCTATTTACTTTGCTAGCAAAACTTTGAATAGTGCCTAACAAAACTACACGGTGACTGAAAAAGAACTTTTGGCTGTAGTTTTTGCATTTGACAAATTTCGTTCCTATCTTGTTTTGTCTAAGACAATTGTATTCACCGATCATTCAGCTCTAAAATATCTGTTTGCAAAGCAAGATGCCAAACCACGTCTTATCCGATGGATTTTATTGCTTCAAGAATTTGACATTGAAATCCAGAATAAGAAAGGTGCAGAAAATGTTGCAGCAGATCATTTATCTAGATTAGAAAATCCTAATTTAGAGGAACTCGGTGAAGACGAGATTGATGATAATTTTCCTGATGAAACTCTTATGGGAGTTGATGAAGAAGAAGTTCCATGGTTTGCTGATTATGCAAATTATTTAGCTGGAGTAATATTACAAAAAGGACTATCTTACGCTGAGCGTAGTAAATTTTTCGCAAACCTAAAATACTATTTTTGGGATGAACCGTATCTGTTTAAAATGTGTCCCGATGGGATAATTAGAAGATGCGTATATGGTTCAGAGACCCGAAAAATTCTTGATGAATGTCATCATGGCCCAACCGGAGGACATTACTGTCCGTCCACAACCGCTAAAAAAGCTTACGATGCGGGATTTTATTGGCCAACAATTTTTAAGGAGGCACATACGCTTGTGCAGAATTGTGATGCATGCCAGAAATCTGGTAGTCTTTCTCGTAGAGACGAAATGCCACAAAAGAGCATACAAGTTTCTGAAATATTTGACATTTGGGGAATTGACTTCATGGGTCCTTTTCCTAAATCTCATAAATTCGAATACATCCTCATTGCAATTGATTATGTTTCCAAATGGGCAGAAGCAGAAGCTTTACCCACAAATGATGCACGAGTAGTTGTAAATTTTTTGAAAAAGCTTTTCTCTCGATTCGGAATTCCAAAAGCTTTGATAAGCGACAGAGGAACTCACTTCTGTAACCGTCAAATGGAGAAAGCTATGAAACGATATGGAGTCCACCATCGTTTCTCAACAGCATACCACCCTCAAACCAGTGGTCAAGTTGAAAACACCAATAGAGCCTTAAAAAGAATACTTGAAAAAATGGTCAAGGATAATCCTTCTGTTTGGTCAAGAAAACTTGATGATGCTCTGTGGGCGTTCAGAACGGCATATAAGACTCCAATTGGTACAACTCCATATAGACTTATATATGGAAAAACTTGTCATTTGCCGTTTGAAATCGAACATCGTGCCTACTGGGCATTGAGGCAATGTAACCCTGATCTAAAAATCGCTGGAGAAAAACGATTCCTGCAATTGCATGAACTCGATGAATTAAGACTCCAGGCGTATGAAAATTCCAAATTGTACAAAGCTCGAACAAAAGCTTATCATGATAGGAAGCTAAGAATCCGGAAAGAATTCAAGGCTGGAGACAAAGTCCTTTTGTTCAATTCTAAATACAAATTCAAAGCTCCTAAACTCAGAACCAAATGGTTTGGTCCATTCGTGGTAAAACATGGTTTTCCATCTGGATATGTCGAATTATATGACAAACACGGTGGAACTTTTATTGTTAATTTACATCGAATCAAGCTCTACCGTGATGAGGAGCAATTGAATGAATTGTCAAGTGAAGAAATTCCACTTGAACTAATCATTCAAACCAAGAAAGAAAAAGACAAAGTGGTTTCTAGTCCTAAGAATTTGGGAAAAAAAACCCCATATATAAACCGCAGAAGTAAGAAAGATTGAGTCGGGCTGATGACTCATTAAAAAATTTAGCGCTTTTCGGGAGGCAACCCGTGTGATTTTAAATTGTTTGTTTATGCCCCAATGGTTTCACCATAAGTGTGGGGGCCTTGCCTATATAAATAATAAAATCCAAAAATATTTTGCATTTTTGTGTGTTTTGTTTTTGATGATTATGCAGGTTAGGATGCTTGATCTTGAAGTTATGGAATCATCCTATTTCCAAAGCTCAGGCAGTTTCATTTCTTTTGTGTTCCATTTCCCTATTTTTTATGGTTCATCGTTCTTTCCATTGAGGACAATGTCAAACTTAAGTGTGGGGGAGGAAATAGGAAAATGAAATCGGATTTTAAAATTTTCTATATTTTTGAGCCTATTTTTTAACTTGTTTGCCCTCATGATCTAGTTGTTTTCGCACATTCAGGGTAATTTATATTAGAGTAACTAGATTAATCCACTAATAAAACATGTAATTTTTGAAAATTCGAGATGTGTCCTGATTGACATTGCGATCCATTTTTAGGATTGATAACATTGCTAGCACAACTATAGCCCGTTCCACTAAATTGTGAGGATTTAAGCCTATTTCATATAGCATACATCTTTTATGCTTGATCTTTTTTCTATGAGTGTGCCGGTGATCTTATTTATTCTAGAACTTGTGCATGCAAATCATTACCAGACCGCAGTGAGATCACCTCGTGTGATATAAGTGTATTCGTGTGATAAGAGGCAACCTTAGGAATTAAACCAAATGGCCTTCCATTTTACATCTAATGATATATTAGCTAGCCACATTGGTTAGTTAACCACTTATTTGGACCCATTTGTTAGAACTCATTTTTAGTGCTAGATTCCATTAGTACACCCTCTGAGCCATCCTTTTCATTTTGTTACATCCAGAAAAATATAAAAATATTCTTCACCTTTAGCCTTAACCTTACCCATAGTCAAAGTCTTGGTTGGTTACTAGCTACTTGGAAAGATGGTTGTTATATCCTTGAAAATGAGAAAGTTGCGAACTCCATGATAATCTCATGGAAGATCTATTGGTATTATGATTGATGATGAAAAAAAAAAAAAAAAAAAAAAAAAAAGTCATCACAATTGTTCGGTGACATGGATAGCCAATGAGCTATGAAAGTATGATATCGATCAAGGAAGAATCTCAAGTTCAAAGGAAAGTGGTTGATGTAGCTAGTAGCAATTGGTTGTAGACTTTGACTATTTGCGAAGTTTTTATTTTAAACCAATTTCATAAATATATCCCATGTCTCATCCCTACCCTTTTTGACTTTGTGGTAATTTATCAAGTGTATTGACATGTGGTGACCATCCGATTTCTTGAGGAATGGATAACGTTGCTAGCGATCTAAGGTTATCCTTAGTGACCATCCGTTATTTGATGATTCAAGGATTCGTTGTTAGCGAGCTATTATGTTTTACATGAGATAGTTGCACATAAGTCTTATATAACCATTGAAGCCTTTAAACCCGAATAAAAGTCCTCTTAGATGTTTACACTTGGTGCTTACGCCACGTCGGTGGAGTTTTGTTTCTTGTACAAGCTTATGGTAATATTTAGATCACGTCTGAGCAATGAGTGTTATTATCTTATATACTCGCCCACTAAACAAATGAGTGTTGAGTGAATTATACTTCATTTCTTTTTTGTGAGGTGTTTTAACATGTTATCAAGCAAGAGAATCATTAAGGTATTGTCAAACATCTCGACTTTTCACTTACAAAGCTTAAAAAGATGGATCTTATCTCGTACTTGTACTTGATGGATTTGCATCTCATTTTTTTTGAATCATTTTCATTTATATCATGTGGATTTATTTCTAAAAGCTAGATTTGCTTGAGGGCAAGCAAAGTGTAAGTGTGGGGGATTTGATAACGCTCACTTTGAACATGTTTTAGTTGCGTTATTTCTATGTTTATGCATTGTATTTGGTTGTATTTGTGATCATATTATGCTTAAAAGGTGCAAAAGATGTATTTTAGTTCAGGTACGATCAAGTTCAAGGAAAAGGCTAAAAATATGAAGAAAAGTTGTTAAATCAAGAGTTTATGCACAAACGTAGGATTCTTCTCACAATAAAAGCTTTGGGAGGATTGTTAAAGATAAAGAATCAAGATTACAATGATTTCCAAGCTCAAGAAAAGATCATGAAATGGTGAAATGAATGATGAAGGTTCATAACCCAACCCAAGGTTGAGCAGTCATTTCCAGACCGAAGGTTTAGAGTTCAAACCCAAGGTCCAGCAGACATCCAAACCGCAGGTCCTAGGTCCCGACCGTGGGTTCAGCCACTTAAAGTCTTCCATAGTTTCATTTAAGTGAAGAATTAAGTGCCATCACTCCAAAGTCTGATCATCTACTTCCATTAACTCATCTTGCCTTCAATTTATGACACTTTGGGCTCAAGTATTATGCTTGGTGACCAAGGGGAGTCATCTTATATATATATATATATGTATGCTTGGAATTAAGAAAAGAGGGGGAGAACACACAACAAAATACAACACATATCTCAATCAATCAATATAGCAACTACTACAAGTCATTTCTACTCTCTACAATGGGGCGACAAAGGAGAAAAACGCAGGAAAAGGGAAAGCTTACATTCACTAATCATCCATTTAATCATTCAAGGGATCTTTGTTAATTATCTCACAAGTGTTCCTACCTTTTGTAATCATCATTACAACTTTTGTAAGACTTTTTAATCATGTTTTCAAGTGATAAATTTCTTGTGGTTATTTCTTTGTTTGCCATGAGTGGCTAAGTGCCTTGTGCACTTGCCTAGATGATGTTTGCTACATGATTTTTGGTTGATTATGACTCAATGGTTCTTAGATAAAAGAAAAGCTAATACTAAGAACGAATTGTGCTATTGAGAGTTTTCTCCACCAAAGAGTTGTCAAGTTTGGTTAATTACTAATAGTGTAATGGGATGAAAAAGACATTGTTAGTTAATTAGTTGTAAACCTTTGTCTATGAGGGTGTTACCTTATGTATTGACCATTTCATAAGTAACTTGATTAAACTTGGAAAACTAAATAGTGTGGTTGTCAATTACTTGTGAAACAAAAGCAAATCGAGTAATTGAGTTGTGTTAGTCTTGGATTGATCAAATCTTAAATATTGTTTTTATAATCTTAAAATCTTGACGAGGATTGAAAGTGTTGGAAATAATAGAGTTAGTATACGCACTAATCAAATTAGAACACCATCTAATTTGTTGATCATAATCAAATGGAACCATTGTCATAATCATGTCAAGAGAATTGTGCAAACTAGTCTAGGCAAGTGTAGTCTTTAGTTAATTGAATTTACATAATCTTTATTTGCTTGCAATTAGAATCGTTAATTTGGCTCGTTATTATATTCAAAAAATCCACGCCCTAAAAACTAAACAAATCCTAGTGAACGACCTCGGCTTACCTTAATTATCTCTTACTACACACGGATGAGTATACTTGCTCGTATGTGTTTCGTTTGAATCATTGGTAAATCATGTTATAAATTTAAAACTTGCACTCATAACGGGTATATCCCTAGAAACACATCAACTGTATACATTTGCTCTTCAAGACTATATACCAGGAGAAGACAATACATGCACGTTTATTTTCTTAATAGTTATAAATCAAATTGTTTATCGTATCATTGACATATTACTTGTGATTTCCTTCAAAAAATAGTGGAATATGTTTACGTTCGTTGTTGTTTGTTACTATATTCACACATATGTACTCCTTAATTAATAATTCCGTTAAAAATCCCGTCAATTTGACGGGTCTATAAGCTAGTAGCATATAAACATGTGGAGATAGTATGATGAACATATAGGAATATATATTCCTTTCCATTATTATCGATGAGAAACCCTTTGCGAAGAATATAGTATAGTTCTTCCTTTGTTCCGCATGTTAAGCATTTACTGACCTAAGTAGTGGTGTCGGCCTTCATGTTAGGTCTCCAATACAGTTTCTTCAGATCGAGGTACATCTTCTCAGATCCGAGGTGGATGGAGTATTTTGGCTTATGCAACTCAAGCATAACTAAGTCTCGAATGCTTCCGCAGTGTGATATCCATCTTTTGTCTCCAAAGCATAGAGTTCCATCGGAACGCTATGCGAAGCTGTTCTCACTTCCCTAAATACCATAGAGATTTTTGGAAAAGTCTGTTCTTTTCTTTGACAGCTTCATCTTGAGTTTCCAAATTTTGAGATGGAAGAGGTGAACTGATAGTCATCCCTAAAGTACTGACTCTCATTGGTTGTGCTCTCACTAGTACAAAAATGGGATTTAGTCACACATGCAGTTTTTCGAACGGCCACACACTAACTTTTTTATGTGACTAAATGTACCAGAATAAAATAAACAGCCACACTTGATCCGACTTGTGTGACCATTTCGGAATTACATCTGAGGCTACAGCAACACATTTGAATATTTTAGTGACTATACGTATCTGGTAAAAAAAATTGATTTTTTAGTCACTTGTAATTTGGGACGTGTGACGGATACAAATAAGTTTGAAACATTAGTCACACTATATATATACATATGTGACAAATATATGTCACACAATTGAAAAGTGTGACCAAAATCCATATATGGTCACACGAAGTAATTGTGTATGTGGCTAAATCATATACTCAAGTTTGTCACACATTATTTAAATGTGACTGTTAGGTTTTTTTTGAAAATTTAGCCACATGAATTTGAAATGTGTGACAATTGAAAAGTATGTTTGAATCATTAGTCACGATATGCATTTAAAAGTGACAAATATATGTCACACACTTAAACAGTGTGACCAAATGTCATATATGGTCACACTTATGCTTTTATAGTTCAAATGTTTTATATTTACATTTTCATTGTCCCTCCATAATTTGCAGTTGTCACACATTTTCACTACTCCCGCCCACTTTTTTCACCCAAAATCAAATTTAGATTTTCATTGTCCCTCCATACTTATCTATCTAGGTCACATATTTTCACAGCCCACTATTTTCACTACTCCCCACTTATCTCTCTTCTCTGCCGCCAACCACAAACCATCAGTACAGATTAATTCCGACCCTCACCACAAACCATAACACAAGTAATAAGCACTAGTTTTGACATGAATCTATACCGTGTTGGTTTTCTTTGCTAGTCAACCACAGACCCTCGCGATTAGCCAGTCCCACTCTCGATTTCAGGTCCACATTTCCATGAATCAGGTACTTTAATGTGTTATATGTTCAAGTTAATCATCAATTCGTGGTGTTCATGAGTCAATTTCGTGTTTGGTTAACTTTTGAAATTAGGGTTCATGAGACCCGAATCTATATATCTGTGAGATATGCTGATTATTTTTTTAGTGTGCTTATGAGTGTGTTTACGATTTAGGCAAGAGAGATGCAGAGGAGATTATTGAGAAGCAAGTAGTGAGTAGCAAGAAGCAGAAAGTTGTCAATGGAGCTGTGGTACATGCAATTGAGAAGAGGAAGACTGAGACCAAGACTTCAAAGAAGAATGCCAAGAAACAAGAATCTTCATCTGATGAGGATAGCAGCTCCTCAGAATCTGAGGAAGAGCAGAAGAAGGTATAATCTAGCCTTTTGAGTTCTATATTAGAGATATGCCATGATTGTTTCAGTTTTTTTATGGAGATTTGTGGTGAGCTAGTCTGTATGCTGTTAAGTAGTGTAGATGCCCATAAGATATTTAATATATCATATTTATGTACTATTGCTCACATCAATGCTTGCTCAAGATATAACAAAGACGAAAAGTTTGCCAAATGGACCAGATTGGTTGCACTTTTTCTCTACTGTTAATATTGAGTTCTTCGTAGATGTATGGAACTATGGATTTGACAGAAGTAAGCAAGTGTTAGAGCAAAACTAGACTTTAGACATCTCGAGTTGAGAAATGTTACTACATGATCCTACTGTTTCTTGTTTATCTTTTGTTACTAGTGATATTAAAGTTTTATACATGTTTACAGTGTCCTATACCGTTTGAATCAAAAGAAGTTAAATATGTATTTCAATATGATTTTTGTATCATATTCAGTTAATGCATTATTATTTTATACAGCTGAACGGGTTGAATCAGCTCTCCAGAATTTAAGGGCAGAATTTGGGAATCAGCATGTGTGGGTACCTATTGATACTTCTGTCCAGTGTTGAACTATTATTAGTATGTGTTTCATAATCATATCTCTAGCTTTACATTTCCCCTTTTTGTGCAGGGTACAAAATGTGACGTTCGGGATGGGAATGATGTGAAAAATCTAGTTAAATATGCACAAGACAACCTCCAATATGTGGATATATGGGTACATAAGGCTTTCATCACCATTTTTATCGATTATTACTATACCTTTATGTGGCTTTCTAAAATCAAACTTTTAACAACTGCAGATCAATAATGCGGGATCAAATACATATAGCTATAAACCTCTGGCGGAGGCTTCAGATGAGGATCTCATGTGAGCTTCTTTTTGATTTTATATCTATTTCACTGCTACTATGATTATGTTATCAGTTTTTTATTCAATAAATAAATATGAATGATCTAATCACAGAGAAGTTGTCACTTGCAGTTCCCAGATGGTAACGAGTTTCAGCTCGGATCAAACTTTATCCATAGTATGTTCAAAGTCTGCAGTTTGAGCTTATGCAACCTGAAATCTAATGCAGGCTTATAAGTACTAATTTAATATGCAGAAAGATGAGCAATCCCAAACACCCTCGTAATATGTAAAATAGCCCATAAGTTGAAAAATGAGCATATTCTTATGAAATATAAGCAGAGTCGAATAAGTTAGAGCAAACACCCCCTTAAGTTAGTCCATTGATATGTGAAAAAGTAAAGTTAGATTTACGTTAACTCAATCGTTTCAATTATTTATAGTTCTACCAGCTTTCAGTGTATGTGGTTAAGTACGGATGTAAGTGACTGGTCCCATTTATTTATAGTTCTACCAGCTTTTAGTGTATGTGGTTAAGTACGGATGGTTCTTTTTGCAGCTTGTGAGTGAGGAGGTTTTTGATTTCTCAAGGGCTGACTCGAGAAAGACTTACTAAAGCTCATATCGTTGGTAATTTATAATCACCACCCACAAAAGAATTCTTTGTAGTTACCATATATTGGAATATCGGATCAGAGAGTTCTAGGTGAAGCTGGGTTGGCTGAGGAACAAGTTAGGGATCTTGGAGCTGCATCCCAGGCTACATACATACACATAAAAAATTATAGACTGAAGCAGGAAGATCATATAGATCTTGCATTCATATAGTTAGTACTGCTTAGTGTGTTAGTTACAACCGTTAGTATTGCTAGTGTATCAGTTACAACTGTTAGTTATAAGTTAGTACTGTTGGTTCATATAGTTAGTACTGCTTATATGATATGTATTAGTGGTTCAGTTATATACATTCCAATTTTATTGTATTTGAATTTGTTTTGATATATATTGATTTCTTAAATGTGACTAAAAGATGTATATAGTGACACTTATTAACACTTTTGGTCACTGTTTGCTTAATTCGTTGTGTGACTAAATATTACAAAAGGCCACACACAAAAAATTCATGTGGCAATTGGATGATCAATAGTCACACAAAATAGAAATTTCTTCACTTTAAACAGCATATGGTCACACTTATTAACACTTTTGGTCACTTTATGCTTAATTGTATGTGACTAAATACCCAAAACAAACATGCTTTGTGTGACTAAATATTACAAAAGGTTACACACAAAAAAATCATGTGGCCATTGGATGATCAATAGTCACACAAAATACACATTTCTTCACTTTAAACAGCATATGGTCACATTTATTAACACTTTTGGCCACTTTTTGCTTAATTGTATGGGACTAAATACCCAAAACAAACATGTTTTGTGTGACTAAATATTACAAAAGGCCACACAAACATAAAATTCAAGTGACCATTGGATGAACAATAGTCACACAAAATACACGTTTCTTCACTTTAAACAGCATATGGTCACACTTATTCACACTTTTGGCTACTATTTTTTAAATTGTATGTGACTAACTCGAAAAAAACAACACACGTTGTGTGACTAAATCATCACAATCGTCACATTTATTATATATTCATGTTGCCATAGGATGGGAAATAGTCACACATACTGATAAATCCAACAAAACTTGTGCCTAATTGGTCACACATATTCGGGTTTTGGTCACGCTTTCTCAATGAAAACGGCCACAAACTAAACAATGTGACCATATGAACCCTATAGTGGCGCAACTTTTTGTCACACACACCTAAAAAAATGTGTGTGACTATATGCATATAGTCACACATTTTGGTGTGACGAAAGCCCAATTTTGTACTAGTGTCTTTCCTTTCGGCTAAGAGCATCAGCTACAACATTCGCTTTGCTAGGGTGATATGGGGTTTCGCAATCGTAATCACTGTGCAGTTCTAACCAACGACGTTGTCTGGGGAAATTATTTTGAATGACAAATTGACACGCCTAGAAACCGTGCAAAACCCAGAAGGTGACAGCAAGTGGCTTATGAGGGCACAAATTGCTGTTTCAATCTTACAGTGGATTAGACCCGGGGTCAAGGTTGTAGCTAAGGTGGTTACGGTTTATCTAAAATCGAGTTATTTTGACATGTTGCTCATTATTGTCTTTGGACCAGACTACCTTCATATTTGTATATTCTATTGTATTGCTTTTTTGCTTTCTATGATCAAAATAAGAATGAATTTAGAGTAAATTACACCGTTGGTCCTTGTGGTTTGCGTTAACTGGCGCCAGTGGTCTTTTGACCAAAAAAATTGCACCAGTCAGACTTAAGTCGAAAACGTTATGCACCGTTAGTTCCTCCATCCAACTGGCCCCCTAACATCCACTAACGCTCGTTAAGTATGGATTTTAAAGGGGTAATTTTGTCACTTCACAATACAAGGACCAACAGCGTAATTTACTCATATATCTTCATTACCTACAACAAACCTCACCTACTCTAATATCTATCTTTCTCATCTCTCAATCGATATAACTCATCTGTCAAACTACATCCAAAACAAAGCAAGAATCATACATAAAAAATGAACACACATCTCGATCTAAAGCAAACACCAAGCAACAAATCATCTTTCCCAAAACAAATGAAACTCCGGTGACTGCAGCGGCGGAAGATACAACTCTAACGGGTAAGTGAAAGTGATGGTGGGTTTGAGGCAAATAATGATTGTGGTGATGGTTTCATTGGGTTATAAGGCGTGGGTTTGATATTTGTTTGGCTCGTTAAATTGAGCTTGAAGGAACAAACAGATGAGCAGCTGAGATGAATGGTCTGAAACCAGACATTATGTTTGGTTATAGAGTTAAGATGATTGGGGTGTCATTTGTTTTGATGATGATGAAGTTTTTATTTTTATTTTTTTTATTTTTTTTATTTGTTTTTTTGTGTTGTAATTTTTGATTCGCGTGGTGTGTTACGGTTGTTTGTAGGTGCGGATGAGCACTGCTGCTGCTGGGTTTCAGATCAAGAGTTGTGTTTTTTTCTCCTAGTGACATAACTGTGTCGGGGTTAGTGATGACAGATGGTGTGAGATCGGTGTTTTTTTTTTGTGTGGGTGAGTGGTGGAGGTTTTTTTTTTTTTTTTTTTTTTTTTTTTTTTTTTTTTTTTTTTTAATGACTGATGATATTATGGTCACCGGAATGAAATCTGGGTTTGTAAATGGTGTTACTGGATTATGGGTTATCACCGGAATCTGCATTTTGTGATAAGTTTTGGTACAGAAGGGTATTTTAGAAAATAGACAAGAGTTGCCCAACGTGGCAGTTCTGATAAGTTATGGGTTATCACCGGAATCTGCATTTTGTTGATTTGTTTTTGGTTTAAAGTGAACAAAAATGCTAACATTTTTTAGTTTATTATCCTTTCTTAATAAACTTGATGCTGTGTTAGATGGTGTGTTAGATGGTGGACTTATGGTGGCCGGATTTTTTTTATCGTAACCGGAATAATTGATGGTTGCCGGAATAAGTGTCTGTGACTTGTGTATTAGAAGAAAACTAGAGGAGAGCGTTTGTATGGCACGGGATTGTTAAAGATGATAAACCGAAGGGTGTTTGGATTTTGTTATTGTAGTTTAAGATTTAATTTATGCTATAACAAATTTTGTAGTTTCATGATATAATCTTTTTAGTTTTGATGATGTAATTTGAAGATCTATTTTTTTAGTTTTGATTATGAAGGGGTCTTGTTTTTACAGATATGGTTTTGGAGTGAAGATCAGAATCATGGGATCGAGTTCAATGGGTTTCTAATATATGAGTAAATTACACCGTTGGTCCTTATGTTGTGAAGTGACAAAAATGCCCCTTTAAAATCCTTACTTAACGAGCGTTAGTGGGAGTTAGTGGGGCAGTTGGATGGAGGGACTAACAATGCATAACGTTTCCGACTTAAGGCAGAGTGGTGTAATTTTTTTTGGTCAAAGGACCACTGGCGCCAGTCAACGCAAACCACAAGGACCAACGGTGTAATTTACTCATGAATTTATATGTAGTAATTTTCAGAGTTTAGAACATGTACGGTAAGTAAGATCACGTTCAGTTGACTGTCCGCATAAACAGCATCGGAAGAGGAATCTACTCAACCTGTAAAAGATAGTATAAAAATAAGTGTTAGATTAAACCAAAACATTTTGACACATTAATCATCCCACGCATTATACTGCATAGTGAAAGGTCGAACGTACCAGTTGATTTAAAACCTTTGCGAGAACTTGTTGGGTAAATATTTTGTTAGCAATTAGATTTTTATAGAAGTGATGGTCATTTGTAGAAGTTTATTTATGTATGGTGTGTAGAATAAAGGGCTTTTTGCATATATATCCTTCCGAAAATGCATAATTGCATATATATCCAAAGCATGCATAAAAACCATTGTATTATGTACATCAAAAACTTGTACAAAGGATATATATGCAATTATTCACTTTGGGAGGGATATATATGCAATTCTGCCTAGAATAAACAACCATGTAAAGCTTGTGTTGGACTTAGTTTAGTAAAGATAAAGATAAATCATCAAAAGCCCAAGTCCAACACAAAGCCCATCCCAAGGCCTTTAGGGCATCCAAGGCCTTACCCTTCACTATAAATACACACACTCTCCACCCATTTTGGTGTGCCTCTAAGTATTGTAAAGGTGAGAGAGTGTGTGTATGTGTTTTTCTTTAGCTTTGTTCTCTTATGGATTAATGATAAACATTCGGCTACGATTTAACACACACGATCCAAACTCTTCTTTCATCTTTACTTTCTTCTTTATATCATTAGAGTGTCACGTTATTATTTGAGTAGTTTTTATATTGCTTTAGTTTGTTGTTTTAAGGTTAGAATCTAGTGTTTACAAGTGGTATCAATCGCCATACATTGATTTAGGTTCTAGTTGTGTTTGTTTGTGAGTTTAACGTGAGTTTTTCATAAAAAGGTTCTAGCTTTTTGATCATTACGTGAGTTATAGACATAAAGTTGCTAGTTTTTGTGGTTAACGAGTGTTTTAAAGGACTTAGTTTATGATTTTTGATTTAACGAGAATATTGTGGTTTTGATCGTTCTCATAACGCAACAAAAAGGTCCTAGCTTCGAATCCTCAACTGCTACGAATTGGATTTTTTTATATCATTTCTTGTACAAGAAGTTGGTAAAAAGGTGTTCTTCATCGGAAAATTGAATCTCTTGTAAAGATATTTGATTGAAAAGAGGGTTTTTTGAAATTTGAATTGCGACTCACAAGGGTTTCTCGCAATTCAAAACCTCTCGGAATTCAATTGCGAGTAAAAAGGGTTTCTCGGAATTGCCATCTTTCGAAATTGCTGATAACTCTCGCAATTTGTGCTTCTCTCGCAATTGGTAATTCTCTCGGAGTTGGTCAAGCTCTTCGCAATTGGGAAATCTCTCGCAATTAGTCCAGTTCTTCGCAATTGGGACCAGTTTCGCAATTCAACACAGTTTCGCAATTGAGGCAGATTTTGGCAACTTTGGACTCGGTAGTTTCTAACTTGTGTAAGTGTGAAACTACTTCGACACTCGGATATCTACTTTCTTGTATAAGATTGTTAGATCACTTTATATAAATTATCAATTTATATAAATTAGATATTTCTATCTAAATTGAAATTTTACCATAATTTCTAGAAATTCTGGTCAAATTGAAATTTCTTTAGAAATTGACATTTTATCTAAATTATAGTTTACATAAATTTTGTCGAAATTCAAATCAAGGCTTCACATCAACATCAACGTTTAAACCTTCATCAATCACAACACCTATTTCTTTGCAACGATCCTGAATCAATCAACCTTATCATACAACAACAACAATGACTACTCAACAAGACATCCATGCAGCTGGTGCTGAAAACCGTCCTCCCATTGATGACCGTGTGTATTGCTCTAATTTATATATCCACGGTGTGTCGTTGTGGTTTTAGCAGTATTCAAGTTTTAAATTTATATTTAGCCGACTTATCAATAAAACACACACTTTAACGAGCACTGTACCCAGTCAGTATGAATATAATGGTAAGTAGAGTGTCGATCACTAAGAGTGGAACGTATTATCTAGTTATTCTAATCAGTATTTTAATATCTTAAGTTAACTATACAACCTAATCTAACGCAAGGGGGTTCAGCCTGAGAGACTGGCACGGTTTGGTTATAATTAAATAATAAACTAAACTAAAAAGCACGAATCAGCGATTAGCACACACGTACACAGATAGATACTTGAGACAATAAGAAGACCTGTCCTGATAATTAAGTAGCTTGTCACTTGTTTTATTGCTAGTTTTATATGAAGTGTATAGTTCGATGCGACGCATCGAGAGTTAAACCTTTCTCGTTGGCTCTAATCTTATCGGCGAGTAAACCCTTAATGATCACTTATGACTATCCCACTATCCTAGAATATTGAGCACTTGTGATGCCCACGTTTCGTATACGCTAGAACAGATAGGCGAGGAAGGGGCATGGCGACCCAAGCAATGCTCAGCTAGACACAGAGGTTATCAATGCACTAATAAAAGTCATCAAAGACATCAACATATAAACTTTAATTAATGAGAAAGCAATTTTAAGGGGTGCCCATGGTTTTCCGTAGTCACATGGAATCGGCCCATCAATCCTGATGAATTAAAGTGTACTAATACAATAAAACAAAACTACTTAATGAATTGAATACATGCAGGACCTTCTTACAGCTCTTGTATCTTCGTTTAGGGTGTGTCTTGTGCTGCTAACACGTCTGAATTCGGCTGTCTTTCTCTTCTCGTACTAGGTATATTGCACACAAAATTCGTCTGGCCTTGGGGTATTTATAGTTTCTGTCTGAGGGTTAGATGCGGCGCATTGAATAAGTAGGTGCGGCGCATTGACTTAACTTCGCGTGGGGTCCAAGATTAATATATTCAGGAATATTCGTACACCGCCTTAAGATGCGGCGTAACTCCATTCTTGTATGCGGCACATGTCCTTTTCCGTCTTGGATCTTAACTTGTGAAATCTTGATAGTGATGCGCCGTATGTACAAAGTATGTTGCGGCGTATCTGGAGCAGAATGATCTTGATCTTGTACATTTCAGTAGACTCTTAACATCTTGCTTGTTTTGCTCCATAATTAGTCCAAAATCGCTAAGTTTCACATAATACTTGTTTTTACCTGAGAATTACAAAAGTAAACATTAACGTATCAATTCTCATAGATAATATAATAAAACAAGTCAAATAAATAGGATAAATGATGATAATAAAATGTACTTATTTGAGTTCATCAAATATCCCCCCACTTGAACTTTACTTGTCCCCAAGTAAACCTTAGAATAAATCTTATGAAAATGTATCCTAAAAGATATTAGGATTTATTTTTATATTTAAGCATGTATTCGTTTTGTCATAATCACACAACCAAACACTTAACGAATTAGAAATAAAATAAAATATTTCGATAAAAGCAAATCTAATCTTTAACTGTCCAATAATATTATATCACAAATACATGATCGAATCCACGACCACGATACTTGCAATTGCTCAAATCCTTAACTCGAATAGGCTAAAGATAGGACCAAGTAATCTTCACCAATAATATTATATCAAAAAGGGCGACAAAATCATAAATACATAGCCGAATCCACGACTACGATACTTAAGATTGCTCAAATCCCTAATCTCAATAAATCAAAGGTTTGGATAAAGAATAATATAGGGTATGGATAATATTTGGGATACAAATTGGTGTAAAATGAAAAATAAACAAAACAGATAAATTAAAATCCTAAGTGTGGTAAATTACTTTCCCAACCATCCCATGAATAAGACTCATATCATTGAATAACTCACGCTTTAACACTTGAAACACACGCTTTAGGTAGACACGAATTATACTCAACAAGATCTCAATCAAAGAATAAACCTTAGTTGGCGTTCCCATAACGGCCAACTCCCATTCAATCCATAAACATAATATATAACAAATAGTGGTGATATCGACCACTTAATACAAAACTTTACATAAGTTGGTTAAAACAAACTTCCAACTTTTCCTTTTTCTTTTTCTTTTCTATTTTTTTCGATTTTTTTTTTTTTTTTAACATCAACATATATGTGTGAAATTTCACAACTTTTCTATCACTTTCTTTCCGGATAATTTTTTCCATACTTTTCATACTTTCAGAAATAACTGTAATAGCGAAAGTAGTAAACACACGAAAATAAACTCAAAGATATACAATATTTACTTTCATACCAATTGCATTGTGCAATTTCCTGACTCAACCAAAGATAATGAATTACGCACGCGAATACAGGTAATGTAAGGAAACACACTTTGCCTAAAGCAATTAACCAACCACGGATTTTAATCTACAGGGTAGGCTAAGGTGTAAGGGTGTAACGAAACATTATAACAAAGGTGTAAGAAACGAAAGGAATGACTCTGAGTGTTTTTCTAGGAGTATCTTACTCTAAAAGTGAGAGTAACAAAAGGTTTATACGGGGTTTAACTAACCAGTGTAGTTAGTTAATATCACATAACATATAAAGGCTATTTGGGTGTAATCCTAGAAATTTACCAATTTAGACAAGTCATTCCAATTATATAGATAATACTTATTATGGTGGTCTCGAATAGTATACAAGCCAAGTTCTAAAGTTTACAAGTCACCGGCACACTCATAGATTTGTGAATTTTGAAAAGTTCACAATTTTTGAAAATAATGTTATGTGTGCAGCTATGTAATTTAGACTTTAAACAAAAACATGCTAAAAATTTTAAATTTTGATATATTAAGCGCATTTTAAGCATATTTTGAAAAAGTTTAGGACAAGTAAGTGTTCTAATTCTCCAATCCCCCCACTTAAGTTAAACAACGTTCTCGTTGTTTGTGTCAAAGATTAAAAACTGGAAAATAAAAGAATTAGAACAGAAAAACTCCCCTGAGATTTGCTCGGTATGATCCTCCATTATTTGTTTAGGAGCAAAAATCATCTTTCTTGTGGATGAGAACGTTTAAGCTTCATAGATGATGTATCCACAGAAATGCAGGAATCTATAATACTATTCAGACTTTAACACACCTGAGTTAAGAAAGTTCAAACTTGCATAATACATTAGTAGTTAGTAAAAATAAAAACTTAAAAAAATTAAAATGAAAATCATCAGGTCAGTCGATACGCCGTATCTTATGGAAGAAGATACGCCGTATCGAGCCTGGAATAAGTACGAATCAGAATAGAAGATGCGTCGCATCCTTAACCAGGGATGCGCCGCATTAAAATACTGACAGAAAGTTTTAAAGTTAAAAATAAAAATGCAGAAAATTAAATAAGATATGACCATTGCATGCGATGCGTCGCATCTTAGGATTGAGATTTGCCGTATCTTCTGCGGGTCTGACAGACTCGACACAAAACAGAATGTAAAAATTTTCCGGGTTGTCTCCCGGTCAGCACTTGTCTTTATTCCAGAGTCTTCAAGTTAGACTCATGTTCAGCTCCTTATTTCGTTCTATTGATCCCCACATGTCCGTGCACGATGTAGTTGCGAATTACATCGTCACGAACGTATTCCGGCCCCAAATCAAGTACACCTTTGTAGAATCCTTTCATCTTTTGGTACGGATATTCGATCCCTTTCTCAGCGTCATTTTCATCTACAAAAAGAAATGGTGTAAATTTATAACAAAATTTGTTAGGGGCATGTTTAAACCTTGGGTGAGCACGAGGCATCATATAAGTGATAACGTTGCTTCCACTTTTAAAGGTGATCTTTCCTTCAAATCTTTTAGCGTTAATTTCGACCTCCTTACAAAATGGTTTCCCAACGATCACGTCACCCATCTCAATATCACGATAAGCATCCATGTTTTCCACCACGGTGAAATCTGTAACAATAGTTAAATTCCCAACAAAAATAGGCACATTCATGAATATTCCAACTACGTTTTTCCCTCTATACTCAATTTTGTTTTTCATTATAGAATTATAGAAATCTTTTGACATTACATTAATTGGTAAAATAGGGAAAAAATTGGCACTAACTTGTTTAAATTCTATCATGCAAGGAAATTGTAAATTATAAGCACAATCTACATGGATCTTTCTACCATAATCACATAAACTAGGATATCCTTCAAATTCATCATAATTCTTAGTGTTGATCATATTGACTCTAGGTATATCCATAATTTCTCCTTCTTCAATTTCGGGTTCAAAATCCTCCATAAATTGATCATTGATTCCTATTGGTAAATTAAGATCATTTAATTCAATGTAGTCTCCACTATAGGTCTCAAGTGATTCATTATTTACCAAGGTTTCTCCCATAAATCTAGCTTCTAGATCGAGGTCCATACGTTCTCTTAATCCTAGCACATAGACGCCTCTAATGATGCTTTTAGCAGGATCTTGGCACTTATAGACTAGTTTATTATTCCCTACCTTTAATGAGATTTTTCTTTTAAACACATCAATCTTAGCATAGGCAGTAGACAAGAAAGGTCTTCCAAGGATTAAAGGAATCTTAACATCCTCGGGCATATCTAATATAACAAAGTCTACAGGGAAAACAAACTTCTCAATCTTAACTAGCACATTATTAGCAATCCCTTCAGGTCGTTTTACCGTTTTATCAGCCAATTCAATAAGCAACTTAGTTGGTGCTAATTTTCCTAGTCCTAGGGTAGTGAATGTCTTAAGGGGCATAACACTAACGCTAGCTCCTAAGTCAGCTAATGCATTATTGAAAGATATATCATTAATTAAACAAGGTAAAGTAAAACTTCCTGGGTCCTTTTCTTTATGAGGCAAGGCATGTAAGTCGGTTGCAGAGCTCTCTTCTTTCATTGTAACCTTGATCTCCTCTTCAATCTTTGCCTTCTCTTTGAGTAACCTCCTTAAACTGATTGAAGAATTAAAGAAAAATTCGGGCTTTGCAGCATCATTACCATTCATCAATCTTCTAGGAAAATGTATGTTAGGTGTGACTTCTTCAGTGGTGCTTATGGCCTTGACATGATCTCTTGGGTTGGTTTCAGTTGAGCTTGGTAAACTTCCGTATCCCCTTTCTTGAAGAACTTTGCTCATTTGTCCAATTTGTTGTTCCAATGCTTTGATCGAAGCTCCTTGATTTCTTGTAATAGTATCCGTTGAAGCTCGGATTTCTTTGATCATAGCAGTGTTCTCTTCATGTCTTTTAGCAGCATTGGCCATAATTTGCTTTAGAGTGTCATCCAAAGTCTGCCTCCTTTCTTGATAGGTGGGATTAAAGTTGTTCTTTTGATAGTATCCCGGAGCAGCTTCCCTAAATCTTCCTGAAGGTCGGAATAGTTGTCCAAATTGTGTGTAGTATGCTTCTTCAAAAGTCTCACTTTCATTCTTATTAGGGCAATCTTTAGTGTAGTGAGGTCCTTCGCATTTTTCACATCCAACTTGGGCAGCATAAACTTTCTCATCACGCTTCTTCATCTCTCTACTAATTTTATCCAATTGAGCTTGAATTGCAGCAAACCCGTCAAAATTAGTGCTGTTCTTAGATCTAGTAGAGGTTCCATCGTGCCATTTTTTAGAATGATCAGCAGCTTCTTGGATAGCTTTTCTAGCATTGGCTGCACTCATTTGAGGCACAGCTCCCTTAGCATCCAAGATTTGTCTAGTAGGCACGTCCAATCCTTGATAGAACAATATTATCTCCTGCATTGGACTTAGATAATGTTGAGGGCATTTCATCAATAAGTCTTTAAATCGTTCCCAAGCTTGATAAAGAGTTTCATCAGGCTCTTGCTTGAAACTGTTGATAGCCTCCATCTTTTTAGCAGTTTTAGCAGGTGGACAATATCTTTTCAGGAATTTGCTCTTCAAATCTTCCCATGTTGTGATTGAACTAGCAGGTTCATTCCTTAGCCACTTATTAGCAGCTCCTTTAAGCGAAATTGGAAAGATTCTTAGCATAAGTTGATCGTCAGTGACTCCTTCTGTAGTAAACAAATCTGCAATCTCGAGGACCTTTTCAACATGTTCATTAGCATCTTCATGTTCTGTTCCACTGAAAGCATTTTCTCTTAGCTCCTTGAGAAACTGACCCTTCAACTCAAACTTTGACTTTTCATCAAACTTTGGTCTAGCAACTCCTGAACTGTAATCAGCACGGGTTTTGTTCATGTATTCCTCCATAGTAGTGTTTTCCGTCATTTTTTATGTTTCTTCTTCCTCTTTTTCTTCAGAAAAATAGTCAAGCTCGAATGAACTTGAGATATCAAAGCTTTTTGTGTAGAAAAGCCTTTTAAGCGAATGTAAGGCTCGTTCAGGATCTTCGAAAGGTGTAATCAAGTTCTTAGTTGAACTCCTGGTCATGCACTTCCTGAAACTATCACAAAAGCATCAGTAGGGTATGTTCAAGAAAGTAATATATCAGAAAATTAACAACGAAAACGGAATACGAAAAAAAAAAGTTACTGATGTCTGCAGACGATGCACCGTATCCAAAAAGTTGGATACGCTGTATCTTATTTCGTTAAAATTTGATCAGACTTTTATTCAGAAAGCAGATACGCCGCTTAGAATTAGAATGCGCCGTATCAGTTTTAATTTATCAAAAATCGATTATATTTATTAAAATTAAATGCGTCGTATTAACAAAAGCTAATGCGCCGTATTTTCGTTACGTTTCAAAATACAAGATTTTTGATTCAGAAGATGCGCCATATCAATAAAAATCGATGCGTCTTATCTGTTTAATAATTCGAAAACTGTTTTTAATTAAAAATAATAGATACGCCGTATCTGTTAAAACAGATGCGTATGGCGTTATCGTTTAGAAAAATTTCTTATTAAAAACAGAATACGCCGTATCTTGGGGAAAGATGCGTCGTATCGAATTTATTAAACGCGTTGTATTTTATAAAAATTAAACGCAATACGCCGTATCTATGAAAATAGATGCGCCGTATCTTTTGAATTAGCTCAGTACAACGATAGCAGAATGCAAGAAAATAGAAAAATAAAAACAAAAATAAAATCAAACAAAAAGAAACAAAATTTAAAGAAAATAAACTCACACTAAAACAGAAAATATGCAAATAATACAATGAATGCAATTAATCTAATATATAACAGGGTTAGTGGTTAGAATCTAAAAATTAAAAAGAAAAACCTAATTAAAATACTAATCAAATTAACAGATAATAACAATTCACTCCCCGGCAACGGCGCCAAAAACTTGGTGTGCGTGTGTATTGCTCTAATTTATATATCCACGGTGTGTCGTTGTGGTTTTAGCAGTATTCAAGTTTTAAATTTATATTTAGCCGACTTATCAATAAAACACACACTTTAACTAGCAGTGTACCCGGTCAGTATGAATATAATGGTAAGTAGAGTGTCGATCACTAAGAGTGGAACGTATTATCTAGTTATTCTAATCAGTATTTTAATATCTTAAGTTAACTATACAACCTAATCTAACGCAAGGGGGTTCAGCCTGAGAGACTGGCACGGTTTGGTTATAATTAAATAATAAACTAAACTAATAAGCACGAATCAGCGATTAGCACACACGTACACAGATAGATACTTGAGACAATAAGAAGACCTGTCCTGATAATTAAGTAGCTTGTCACTTGTTTTATTGCTAGTTTTATATGAAGTGTATAGTTCGATGCGACGCATCGAGAGTTAAACCTTTCTCGTTGGCTCTAATCTTATCGGCGAGTAAACCCTTAATGATCACTTATGACTATCCCACTATCCTAGAATATTGAGCACTTGTGATGCCCACGTTTCGTATATGCTAGAACAGATAGGCGAGGAAGGGGCATGGCGACCCAAGCAATGCTCAGCTAGACACAGAGGTTATCAATGCACTAATAAAAGTCACCAAAGACATCAACATATAAACTTTAATTAATGGGAAAGCAATTTTAAGGGGTGCCCATGGTTTTCCGTAGTCACATGGAATCGGCCCATCAATCCTGATGAATTAAAGTGTACTAATACAATAAAACAAAACTACTTAATGAATTGAATACATGCAGGACCTTCTTACAGCTCTTGTATCTTCATTTAGGGTGTGTCTTGTGCTGCTAACACGTCTGAATTCGGTTGTCTTTCCCTTCTCGTACTAGGTATATTGCACACAAAATTCGTCTGGCCTTGGGGTATTTATAGTTTCTGTCTGAGGGTTAGATGCGGCGCATTGAATAAGTAGATGCGGCGCATTGACTTAACTTCGCGTGGGGTCCAAGATTAATATATTCAGGAATATTCGTACACCGCCGTAAGATGCGGCGTAGCTCCATTCTTGTATGCGGCGCATGTCCTTTGCCGTCTTGGATCTTAACTTGTGAAATCTTGATAGTGATGCGCCGTATGTACAAAGTATGTTGCGGCGTATCTGGAGCAGAATGATCTTGATCTTGTACATTTCAGTAGACTCTTAACATTTTGCTTGTTTTGCTCCATAATTAGTCCAAAATCGCTAAGTTTCACATAATATATACTTGTTTCTACCTGAGAATTACAAAAGTAAACATTAACGTATCAATTCTCATATATAATATAATAAAACAAGTCAAATAAATAGGATAAATGATGGTAATAAAATGTACTTATTTGAGTTCATCACCCATGCTAGAGAAAGGTAGTTATCTTCCATGGACAAGCCGTATGCTTCGTTACTTGAAAACAAATCCTAATGGACAAGGCAAACTCCTGATCAACTCCATCAAGAATGGTCCATTCAAACCTCGTCAGATTCAGGAAGCTGGTGATCCGAATCAAAACCCTCCCCTTCCACCATCCTTTCGTACTCAAAAAGAAGAAGAGTACACAGAAGAGGATTGGAAACAGATTGAAGCAGATGACTTAGCCATGCACCTAATTCAACTTGGTTTACCACAAGAGATCTTTTTTGCTGTTGACAGCTGTGAAACTACTTACGACATGTGGGAACGAGTTAGGAGGCTATCTCATGGAACTAAAATTGGTCAACAAGACATTGAAAACAAGCTTCTAACTGAATGGGAGAAGTTTTCATCCACTCCAGCTGAACCAATTGAAATCTACTACACAAGGTTTTGCACTCTCATGAATGAGCTCATTAGGACTAATTTAACACCAAAACAGATTGTCCAGAACATCAAGTTTCTTAACAACCTTCCAAAGGAATGGGGACGATATGTTACCATTGTTAATCAAACAAAGAATCGTCATGAAGTGAACTATGATCAACTGTATGATTTCTTGAAATAAAACCAAAAAGAGGCAGATGAGGTTAGGAAAGAAATGCTTGCCAAAAAACATGATCCTTTAGCATTAATTGCTCAGTCACCATCACCTTCAACAGTGAACACATCATCATCATCAACTCCCACTCAGAACTACATGCCACATGAATACTCTCCACAAACTGCTATCTTCCCACAACAACAATTCTATCCTCAAGAACAACAAGTCATTCCACAACAACTATACCCAGAATCACCATACAATCCTAATGATGACATGTCTATACTGTCTCAAGCATTCACCCTTCTATCAAAAGTTGTTCAAGGACGCTATTCCACACCTACCAACAACAATCAAAGGATTTCGTCGAACACTCGCTACAGGCAGTTTGCTCAACCGGGTTTCAACATGGGTCAACAAGGACAAATGGTTGGAGGATATGGGAATCAACAAGGATATGCTCCTCAGATGGGTAATCAAAATACAGGGCAGTATATGGGAAATCAGATGGGTCAGTTTATGGGTAATTAGAATCAGATGGGTCAAGTTGTTGGAAACAGAAGAGGTCAGAATATGGGAAATCAGGTTGGGAATGTTGCTGCTCCAGTTGCTGGGAATGTTGGGAATATGAATCAAGGAAATGTGTTGAAATGTTTTAACTGTCAGGGTACTGGTCATATGGCAAGAAACTGTCCCTCCAAGCCAAAAAAGAAAGATCCCGAGTACCTTCAGAAAGCTTTGCTCTTAGCTCAGAAGGACAAGGCAGGGTTTCAGTTAAGTGCTGAGGAACATGATTTCATGGCACTGATGGATGACACAGAGGATTTGGAGGATATCGATGCCAACTGCATCTTCATGGCAAATCTTCAGGAGGATAAATATGACACGGATTCTGAAGCACCTCCTGCTTATGATGCTAATGTGATATCTGAGGTACCTACATATGCTACATGTTACAATAATGAAATGTTTGATATGTCACCTCAACAAGAACAGCATCCTGCGACTCCTACTCTCACTTATGATACATATATGGACTCCCCAAGTTGTAGTAATACTAATTTGGCTACTCCAGATATGAATCCTAATGGTGACTTCGAGTCACAGCATACTGAGACTGAAGAGGAAACACGTGCTTTATTTGAATCATTATTGCAAAATTGTGGTATTGAAATTGAAAAGGTCAAAAAGATCAATAGCGATGTTAAGGCCGCTAATGAAAAATTGACCACTGAGCTTGAGAGATACAAGGTGAACGAAAAAGCTTTTGAATTTCACCACAAACGACTGTCAGAACTTGAAACTGGTTACAGTGATTCTGTTTCAAGGGAGAAACATTTGCAAATCAAATACGACACTCTTGATGTTAAATTGAACATGCAAATTAAATCCTTAAAAGCATAAATTTCTGATCTAACCAACCAACTTTCTAAACAAAAATCAACTTGTTCTGATCTTGAAAAAGAAAAGAAAGAGTTGCATACAAAGTTTTCAAAACGAGAAGATGAACTTCTTGATGAAGTGCTTGACAAACTGGAAACTATTAAAAAGTTGGAAGAAATGCTTGTAAAAACGGGTCATTCTACATAAACGATTAACATGATTATTAACGATCCAAACCCGATTTTACATACAAGAAAGAAAATGGCTCTCGGATGTGAAAACCCTTGTTATCTCAAGAAAGCTCAGAAAGAACAGAATGTGCTATATAATGGTAATATTATAAATGATGTGCATGATCCACCTGCTTGTTATGATTCGCATGAAACGATTGAGCTTACAAAAGAGAGTCGAAACAAAATGAGACAATTGAACAGAGAAATCCAACCAATCGATTATAATGAAGCTAACAAACTTGCTGGAGTTCATCTTGTTAAAAAAGAGTCACCAATGTTTTTCAAAAAACCAGTGGCTGTCCCAAAAAGAAAAGTTGTTTCAAAACACCTTTCTAACATCGAACAAATGTACTCTAACAACACTTGTCACACAAGTGAAGCTAGAATACTTTTGGCCGATCTTAAAAGGAGAGTTGAAATGCTTCAAACTGTTGTGGCAACCAAAACTGATGCTAAAATAAACGATTGGTTTTCAAGTTTTCAAACTGAACAGAAAAAGATGTTCGAAACAGAGATTACTCCCATTGTATCTGCCATACATGCGAGAGCAATTCATGTTGAGAACGCAATTATCAAAGAAGTAACTGAATTTGTCAAGGACCACACATCCTTGGTACTTGAAGCTAATGAAAACATTGAAAAAATCAAAGTTTTGGAAAAACAAAATGACGCACTCTCTGAAGAAGCTCTTTCAACTGATATTATGTCCATTATTTATCAAATGTATTCTGTTGAAGATGATGAAAGAATTCGAGCCGAGACTTCCGAAATTGTTTCAAAATATGAAAATGCATTTGCAAAGCTTGAAAAAGAAAATGTTACATATTTTAAACAACTGGATCGAAAAAAGGAAGAATGCAAGTATGACAAACTGTCGTATGAACGTTCTTACAAAGAAATGCAAAAACAAATTGATCTTTTGAAGTCTCAGCTTGAATGTCAAAAAGGGAAGGGTGAAGAAATTATTGCAAAACCAAAAATGTCAATTTCACAATCTGCTCCTTCACCCTTGCCCAAAGAAAAAGCAAAAGAGAAAGTAGTTGTCGAAACACCAAATGTGATAGCACCTGGACTTTATAGGATTAGTACCACTATTGCATCTACCTCTACATCTAAAAGAGACTAGGAAAGCTAACACTGATTCAAAGGACAACAAGATAAATCCTAATGAGTGTGCCTTACCTTCTACAGGAGTAGAAAGTACCTCTAAGAGCAGCAGACCAAAGCCTAGGAGCAATACAAGGAATAGAGTCGCGCCTGCTTCTAAGAGTGAAACCAAGAATAAAACGAAAGAAGTAGAAGAACACCCTAGGATTTTATCGCTTTCCAAGAAGAAACTTATGTCATCTGAATGTAATGTTAAAGACAATATTTCTAGTGCATGTAATGAACCTGTTTGTTTAATGAACAAGAAATCTTTGTCTGAAAATGTGTGTGATGATATTGTTTCTAATGTTGTGCATGTGAATGATAAGCCTGCTAAGAAAGATGTTCCTTCAGGAACTACTGCTAAGACTAGATACATTCAAAGACTTATTGCAAAGTCTAGGAAAACAACTAGTAGTCTGCTGCCTAGGAACTATCTTAAGATGTGCGTATGGATTTCAACGGGTAGAGAATTCAGTCTAGAAAATGGTAGAATAAAAATGGCTAAGGAAGAACCAGTAAAAACCATCTATGATTGTATTTCGCCTGTTATCCCTAACCCCATGGAACCAAATGATAAACGGTTTCCAAATGCACAATCATCTGTTATTGGCAGGTTATCGAAATATGTCTTTGGATCGTCGACTCGGGTTGCTCCAAGCACATGACCGGGAATCTGAAGCTGCTGATCAACTTTGTATGGAAGTTCATGGGAACAGTTCGGTTTGGAAATTGTTGGGTCTAAAGATGCTGCTGTTAGTGAAATATGCTAAGTGTTACTCTGCTGATTAGACTATAACTCTGCTGTTTTGTAACTCTGCTAGATTGGGATAATAAGCAAAGTGTAACTCTGCTGCTAGCCTACGAAGACTCTGCTGCTAGGAAGATTATGCTGATGCTTATTGGATATGTATAGTATGTTAAGGATATGTATAGAAAAGATACGAAAAGATATTTTTCGTGTATAGAAAGTTTTGTAACCGACTAGACTCCTTAGTCTATAAAAGGAGGGTCTAGGGTTAGGTTTTAGATACGTATCATTATTGTTTTACACTTCAAGGTTTCTTGTAACCCTATTGCTATCGAGCAATCGTATTAATATATTGAAGTGTTGTTTGAGAATTCGTTTGTGTTTTATTCTTCTTAAGATCAAGTATTAGTTTCCGCATAGTATTTGATATACAACTCAAGATCAGTTTCTATACCGATTGCTTTAGGTTTATATCTAAAGTAATTAATAAGATAGTGAAGCTCAACTGGGATCAACAGAAATGATCATGTAGCAGCTATTCTGGGTTATGGAGATCTACAGTTTGGGAATTTTTTAATCACTCGAGTTTAGTATGTCGAAGGATTAGGACACAACCTATTTTCAGTCGGACAGTTTTGTGATGCGGATTTAGAGGTTGCATTCAGAAGAAATACATGTTTCGTTAGGAACTTGGTTGGTGATGATCTCTTAACCGGAAATCGTGGCACTAATCTCTATGCTATCGACATAAACCAAATGGCCTCGTCATCACCAATTTGTCTTATGACTAGAGCTGACGATACTAAGTCCTGGTTGTGGCATAGACGCCTTTCCCATCTCAACTTTAACACGATAACAAAGCTTGCCAAAGACAACATCGTCACCAGTCTCCCTAAATTCAAATACACCAAAGAACACTTATGTCCATCCTGTGAGCAAGGTAAGAGCAAAAGGGCATCTTATAAACCTAAAACCGTTCCCAGTTCGGTTGATAAGTTACATCTATTGCACATGGACTTATGTGGCCCAATGAGAGTTGAGAATATCAATGGGAAGAAGTATATTCTTGTGATTGTCGATGATTACTCAAGATATACATGGGTAAGGTTTTTGAGATCAAAAGATGAAGCACCAGGAATCATCATCACCTTTTTGAAGCGAATTCAAGTTCTACTTCAAGCTCCAGTTAGGATTATAAGAACTGACAATGGCACGGAATTTACTAATCAGGAGTTACGAACATATTTTGAAGAAACTGGAATTACTCACCAGACATCAGCAGTCAGAACTCCACAGCAGAATGGAGTAGTTGAAAGAAGAAATAGAACGCTTGTGGAAGCTACTCGCACTATGCTGATTTATTCCAGTGCACCGTTGTTTTTATGGGCTGATGCTGTTTCCACTGCCTGTTTTACTCAAAACCGATCCCTAATCCATCCAAGATTCAATAAAACCCCATACGAACTAGTGAACAACAGAAAACCCGATATCTCTTATCTTCATGTATTTGGCGCTTTATGCTATCCTACAAATGACAGAGAGGATCTGGGGAAGCTGAAGGCTAAGGGTGATATTGGTATCTTCATTGGTTATTCAGATAACTCGAGGGCATTCAGGGTGTATAATAGAAGAACAAAAAGAGTAATGGAGACGATGAATGTGAAATTTGATGAGATTTCACAAATGGCTTCTGAGAGACTCGCTCTAGAACCCGCACTTAACCCAATGGCTTCTAATCGTATCGGATTAGGACCCGCACCACAAAGTCAAACTTCTGGACACATCAGTTCAGGACTCACACCCCAAGGAGCTCAGTCAACTAACACTGATAAACCTACAAATCAAGAACTGGATAATTTCTTCGAGTTTATGTATGATGAATACTATGGTGGAGCTTCGATAGATACATCACAACAACGTTCCGCTGCACCCGCTCAACAACAACCACCACCACCATCACAAGATGCATCTACTACAATCGAAGCTGAAGCACCAACTCCCTCTACGTCAACATCATCTACATCTACTCCTGCCACTCCAGTAATTGAAATTGTTTTACCAAGAGTTGATGAGCAAACCCAAACAACACCAAATCAAGAAGAACCATACCAAAACGATGCTGTGTTAGAAGAAGAAGAACCATTTGAAAACCCATTTGCTACGGAATCTGCTGAATCTTCTTCTCGGTTACATGAACCATCAAACACGCATTCGTTAGATCCAAGGTACCATTCAACGTTAAAGTGGACTAAAGACCATCCAATAGAACATGTCATTGGTGAACCTTCAAGGCCAGTTCAGACGAGAAGACAGCTCGCCACCGATTGTGATATGTGCATCTTCGCCTGCTCAGTCAGTTTAAAAGAGCCAAAGAACATTCGGGAAGCAATGTCAGACGATGCATGGATTGAAGCAATGCAGGAAGAACTTCTCCAATATCGACTTCATAACACTTGGGATTTAGTGCCAAGACCTCTCGACAAACTTGTCATTGATCTTAAGTGGATATGGAAGAACAAAAAGGATGAAGAGATGACTGTAATTCGCAACAAAGCTCGTCTCGTGGCCAAGGGATTTAGACAGGAAGAGGGAATTAATTTTGATGAGTCATTCGCGCCTGTAGCTAGACTTGAAGCGGTCAGGATTTTCTTAGCATACGCGGCTCACAAGAACATCACGGTCTATCAGATGGATATCAAGACGGCTTTCTTGAATGGAACTCTGAAGGAAGAGGTGTACGTGAGTCAGCCTAATGGATTCGTTGACAAAGATCATCCCGACTACGTCTACAAGCTCAAAAAGGCTATCTATGGTCTGAAACAAGCCCCAAGGGCGTGGTACGATGAACCCTCATCTTTCTTGTTGTTAAATCATTTCACCATAGGAACAATTGACCCGACCTTGTTTACCAAAAAGTTTAAAGATGACATTTTGATTGTTCAGATTTACGTGGACGACATAATCTTTGGGTCCACTAATCCAAAACATTCAAAACTTTTTTGCAAATCTCATGAAAAGTAAATTTGAAATGTCTATGATGGGCGAATTAAAATTCTTCCTTGGACTTCAAATCCATCAATCCCATCATGGTATTTTCATTAATCAAGCAAAATATACAATTGAGATTTTAAAGAAACATGGAATGGAAAATTGTGACTCTGTTGGTACTCCAATGGTCACCTCACCCAAAATTGGTGCTGACTTATATGGGAAACCCATTGATCCGAAGAAATATCGGAGCATGATTGGGTCTCTCATGTACTTAACTGCTAGCCGACCCAATATATATTTTCCTGTATGTTTATTAGCACGGTTTCAGGCAAGGCCTACCGAACTTCACCTCAAAGAGGTTAAACGGATCTTCCGGTACCTTCGAAGAACCATTAACATGGGACTTTGGTATCCAAAGGATTCGGAGTTCAAACTAACAGCCTTTGCAGATGCCGATCATGCTAATTGCCAAGTCACTGCAAAAAGTACATCCGGAGGAGCACAATTTCTGGGAGAGAAGCTAGTAGGCTGGTCGTCAAGGAAACAAGACTGCACAGTGCTTTCAACCGCAAAAGCCGAGTATGTGTCTCTATCTGCGTGTTGTGCCCAAGTTCTATGGATGAGGACACAACTCACAGATTATGGCTACTCTTTCGACCACATACCTATGTATTGTGACTCGAAAAGTGCCATAGCCATCTCGTGCAATCCATTTCAGCACTCCAAGACCAAGCATATTAGAGTCCGCTACCACTTTATCAAGGAACACGTCGAAGTGGGTACTGTTGAATTATTTTTCATGGGGACTGAATATATTATGACCAAGAATCGGCTTTTAAGACCATCTGGAGGTCGAGGTTCATGAAAGAAGATGATATTCATGTTTAGTTTAGAGAGAGGAATGTTAGAGAGAAGGTGGAGTGAAAACCGGATATTATTTCTTTGTTGAATGTTTCACAAAGCCACACCCTTCAAGTGAATACTTGAAGGGTATTTATATGCCTTACATGACAACTTTGATAATATTACATTAATAGTCCTTGCACTTAATGCATTCTAGTTGTCTATTTCCAATTCACGTAAATATCGTCCAGCTTCGTTTCTAACAATCTCCCTCCAGCTGGAGATATACGTGAATTGGTTACAATGATTCCTAACAATTACATAACAATGATAAAAGCAATGCTGAAGTAGAGCAGTTTCCTTTTGAGGATGTCTTCACAGCTCTTGATCTTCTCGTATCTTTCTCAGCTTGCTTGACTTACTTGCAGAATCACTGTAATGACCTAATTGGGTTATTACTCCCTCCCAATTAGTGAGGCATTTTCTTTACATGCTCCCTCCCAAAATGACAACCCGTTTGATATAGCCTTGATGCTTGTTAGAAGAAGTTTCTCTGAAATCTTGCCAAATTGTCTTCAGTCTCTTGCACAGCGGAAAATGGATTATAGACTGATGACTTGTAACTTCTTCACAGGTTTGTTTGGGGAGCATCATATCGACATCTTCAGCTCACTTAGAATGCTTCCAGTTCATCATAAACAGCCCCGATGTACACATTTCATACATTTCTCCCTCCAGGATGATGACGATCTTTCGGACTCATCCTACATATGTGTACATAGACATATCAACTAGAAGCAACATACAAATCAATACCCCATGAGTGGATGTCGATAACTATTCTCTCTACGATTCTCTTAGGATCAATCTCTTCTCAAACCTCTTGTATCAAATCAACGGCTTTTTGTAGTGACTGATGATGGATAAACCCACTATGACGAACTTGAGACTGAAGTAAAATAACCTAGACTTGTGACTTAAACTTGCACGATCGTGTGACTAAGAACCTATACTGAGCACTACAACGTAACTCCTTAAATCATATAGGTCGTTTCATATACCCATCCATCCTTCCTTAACTGTATATGAACCTCTCTTGAATTATCCACATCTTTGTGTGACACTGAGTACTACAACGTATCTCCTTTAAGTGATAGTTAACCAGGTCTTCGTCCATCCTCCCCTTGACCTATGAAAACTAGATAACCCAAGACTTAATCACTATTCTATAAATGCTCAAACAAGGATCTCGAAGAATCATGCATCCAACCAACCCCGATATCTTCAAGATACTAAGTACACGTACCCGTGATATTCCACTTCAACTTCAAATAAGTAATAATGAATCATCCTTGTAATCACAGTTGATAATTTAGCCATTGACATTTGATTGCGATTCTTGATAAGGATCTTTTTGGCTATACGTGGTGATGTTGAAGGTGTAGGCCAAAAATATTATTTGTGATTTTGGTGTGAAAACTTAGAACCTCAATAACTTCATTCTGGAGCGTTTTTAGGCCTCGAAACTTAGGTTGAATGAATAAATTTATTCAACGTGTCCTTCTCCTCAGTCTCACGGTCGTTTTGACAGGTCGTGGACTGAAAACGGAGTTACGGTTCAAAAGTTATAACCGTTTGAAGTTTCACAGAAGTACGAGGGCCAAAACTGCCAATTCTGGAAGTTCCCAAAGGCTGCTGGAAAGTACAGGGACTAAAGCTGTCAATACTGAAAAATCAGTGTTGTCCGATATCTGGAAGGTAGTGTTGTCCGATATCGCATTTGGCAAAAATATCTCGGACAGACTTGAATTGGCTGAAATGCGATAAGTCTGTTCAGTCCTGAAATGCGATAAGCCTCTGAAATGCGATAAAATTCTGAAATGCGATAACAATTCTGAAATGCGATAACAATTCTGAAATGCGAGAACAATTCTGAAATGCGATAAGTCTGGTCAGCTTCAATTGCGATAACAAGAACGAATTGCGATAAAACGCAGTTTTTCCCTGAAATGCGATAAAACGCGCTGGTTGAGGCCAAGTGCGATAATTTTGCTTTTTCAACCACTTTCTTGACTTTTTCCTTTACTAACCACGCTTCCCACTGACACCTTTCACCTTTTCCCACAATTTAAGTGACTTTTGAGACCTTGGTACTTCCACCCATTTGCTTGTCTAATATTCTAATACAAGAATATTATTTCTTTTTGACTAAACAAATCAAAAACACATCATTCCCAACTTCCTTGATATATTTCGATCAAAACATTTAGAACAAGTGAATATTCCACACAAGAACACAAGATTCAAGTGAAAGAATAGTCACAGATTCACAAGCCAAGACGATAGAACACAACAAACACAACTTTCTGCCTTTGATTTTGTGTGTACGATTCCAATATAAACACAAAACAACCACGTTTTTTAAGAGACAAAAAAACGCAGCAGTGTGTGTTTTAGGAACAAGAGAAAACGGACACAAAAAATAAAAACACACCCGAATCACATTTTTTACCTCAAAAAAACACCACGATTCGCCCCCGGTTAGCTCATGATACCAATTATTATGACCAAGAATCGTCTTTTAATAACTTCTGGAGGTCTTGGATGATGAAAATAGAAGAGATTCATGGTTGGTTTTAGTGAGAGAGTTTAGAGAGAAGGTGGAGTGAAACTTTGTTATTATTTATGTGTTGAATGTTTCACATAGCTACACCCCACAAGATAAGACTTGTGGGGTATTTATATGCCAAACAAGACAACTATGACAATATTACATTAATAGTCCTTGCACTATATGCAATCTAGTTGTCTACTTCCAATTCACGTAAATATCGTCCAGCTTCATTTCTAACAATCTCCCTCCAGCTGGAGATATACGTGAATTGGTTACAATGATTCCTAACAATTACATAACAATGATAAAAGCAATGCTGAAGTAGAGCAGTTTCCTTTTGAGGATGTCTTCACAGCTCTTGATCTTCTCGTATCTTTCTCAGCTTGCTTGACTTACTTGCAAAATCACTGTAATGACCTAATTGGGTATTACTCCCTCCCAATTAGTGAGGCATTTTCTTTTACATGCTCCCTCCCAAATTGACAACCCGTTTGATATATAGCCCTGATGCTTGTAGAAGAAGTTTCTCTGAAATCTTGCCAAATTGTCTTCAGTCTCTTGCACAGCGGAAAATGGATTATAGACTGATGACTTGTAACTTCTTCACAGGTTTCTTTGGGGAGCATCATATCGACATCTTCAGCTCACTTAGAATGCTTCCATTTCTTCAATAAACAGCCCCGATGTACACATTTCATACATTTTTTTTTTTTGACACAGTTGAACCACTCTTCAAGTGAAGAGTTTTGTGCTTTAAATACAACTAGCACTTTGCCTTGTGGGCTTTCAGTGGGCCTCAAGTGGGCTTTGCACTTGGATTGGACTTTTACATATACTTAAGCTAACATAAGCCCACTTAATACAAAGTTCTTAACTAAGTGAATGACCATCACTTTAAATTATAAAAACAAATGCTAACAATCTCCCCCTAAGGGATGGTCATTCAAAAGATGCACCACGTGCTTAGATCTTTAGACTTCAGGGTCTTGAACTTTGTAATTCTTTGTTCCTTCATGCATTGTGATCTTCATCGTATTGACTTTTGATTGTTCTTTGCCTTGATCAACATCTTCATGTATTTACAGCGTCTTTTCTTCCATTGTAGATGTTGAGACATACGATGATCGATGGACTTTCTTCAGTACCTGCATAAAACAGTTAGCAATAAATCGTCCAGCTCTTTCTAGGTTCAGATCTCATTATGACACTTACAACTTATGTTCTTTTTGGTGAACACAAGAGTATTTTATTGGAAGTGTTCCTAAGAGATCTTTGATGAATCTCATGGCTCTAGACTCAATTATGTGCGTTTTGGTTTTAGACTTCGGAGGCGTGGAGCAGAGTGCCACCTTTTCAATATCAACACATCTCGGAGTGAGAGGTCGATAGATTATGCATTGATCTCCGTGAGAAATAAAACAAATATCTTTTAAGAGATATCTGAGTGGCTAGGAGGGGTTTGTGCACCGCGTCACTGGGTCCATGACGTCTTGTCTTCAATATCACTATCACCTTAGTGAGTACCGATAGCATATGTATTGACCCGGTTTCTTTCCTAAGTTTTCATGGAGGGCTATTTCTTTTCACCCTTACAAAACTTTTTCTTTTTCATTCTTCAACCCCTTCTTTCTCCTTTCTCATTTTGCTCCTTTTTTTTTTCAATCTTACCTAAGGACTTCTAATTCTAAGCTATTGGAATTGTCCTTGGGTAGATCCCTCCGGTTCTGGCGGATCATTAGACATTACCTAACCATAATCACCTTATTACTCCATGATTATCCTAGATTTGTTGATCGCATGCCATAAAACCATTTGTGAAAATCTCTCAAAGTGTTTATGAGAAAACACATTTAGATAACACTTCGAGAGTTTTGCATTTTTGGAAATACTCCCCCTTCACATGTGCTCATGCATTTTTGAAATAACTTGCACATGTTGGGTAGAGATCGCACATTTTGAAATGATCAACTTTCAATGAACATGACCTTCGCGAGACACGCTTACATCACTAGTTAGACTAGCTTGAAATTATTACCCGTCCCGGTCATATTCAATGATCATCTCTCGAATTGGTACATTCTACTCAGACAAGTCCTTTGCGAGACACGTTTACATCAATGGGTAACCATCTTGAAATTATTACCCGTCCTGGACTAGTCTTTTCGATTACTGACATTTAGATTTCGTCAATTCGATAGTATTTTCTGAGTCTTTCTGATGAGCTCCTTTGAGATTCGAACCATGATCACATTTTAATCACATTTCTCCCCCTCAAAAATAGCATTTCGATGGTATTTTTGATACCGTTTGATTAAAATCATTGTTTTTGGAAAGCTAATAGGGAGAAACGATTTTGCATGAACTTTTTCGGAACAAAATTGTTTTGATCTACTCCCCCTCAAAACTTGCATTGGTTGTGACATTTTTGTAAACTTTGGAGCAAGTGGGGAGTAACGATTTGAAAATCTTAAGCAAAATTTTTGAAAAGTTTTGAAAAACCTTTTGAGAAATTTTGATTAAAATTTTGCTTAAGATGAAGAAGTTTGGTTTGATAAACTTTGCATGAAAACTTCTTATCATTTAGGATTGTTGCAATAAAGTGTACAACAGGGTCCTTTCTTTGAAAAACGGGTTATGCACTGTTATGTGTGCATAAGCCAAAACGTTGAAGCTCGGGTTGTAAGCTAAAATACTTACAAGCCATTGATTTTTAGGATAAGTGCTCGAAAGATTTTGATTAAGCACTTTCCTTTCTTTGAAGCGCGGGTTTCGTATCGAAATGCACGAAAGCCATTAATGAAGCGCGGGTTTTGAACTGAATTGAACAAAAGCCATTTTGACCAGATTAGACAACAACTTTTGGAACCCATTTGAGCACTGCACCAACGGGTTTAGCATGTTTTGCAATCCATTTGTAAGTTGTGTCAATCTGATTCAAAGAAGTTGAATTCCAACGAGGACTGAAAACTGGTTTTTCATCAGGAAATAACACTCGCGGAATCAACGGAGATTTAAAATCCTTTTTCAAAACAGAGTCCTTGTGTTGCAGCGGAAGTTTTTCAGAGTTTGAAGGACTTTGCTTTGGTCTCCACACTTGCCTTACCTGTGTAAAGCGAGATTGTGGAGTTTGAAATCTTGTAGTCTCTTCATGAGACTTGTTTGACCTTGAAAGCTTTTGAGGAGTAAGTGTTTCAGAAAAATTTTGTTTCTTTGAAAACTTCCTTCCTTTTTGTAAAGAATAGGTTGTAAACTGAGAAACCTTTTTCGAAAATGGTCTTGGTCTTGAAGATTCACCCGTGTAAACCTTCTTTGAAACACTCACTTTGGGTGTTGAAAGATTTGAAATTGGAGCTTTTCCTTTTGAACGGTTAAGATCATCAAACTTTGTTTTTAAGGCATTGTATGATGATCGCAAATCACTGTATTCTTTTTAAAGAAGATCTTGAGATGCCAATTTAGATTCCAAAGAAGCAATTTGTTTCAAAAAATGATCTTTTTCAGCTTTTGAATCATCTATTTTACGAGCCAATTTTCGTTCGAAAACAATATTTTCTTTTTCAAGTTTTTCAAAATATGTTTCGAATTTGTTTGTTTTGTTGAAAAGATCAGTTTTGGCATCCTCAAGATCGTTTGTGCGTTGAGCTAAAAGCGTTTCAAGCTCAAGCACTTTTGTTTGAAAACACATGATTTGCATTGTCTGTTTCAAAATCTGAAGAAGTAGAATCAAACAGAGGATTTGGATAGGAAACTTTTGTAACTTGAGGCTTCAATACTTCAGACTCCTTTTGTTTCGTGTTTGATTTTTGATTCAGAACACGTGAACGTTTGATTGAATTAAACAAATTTTTGTAAGTCTGTTTCAAATGCTCTGATACCAATTATTATGACCAAGAATCGGCTTTTAAGACCATCTGGAGGTCGAGGTTCATGAAAGAAGATGATATTCATGTTTAATGTATGAAATGTGTACATCGGGGCTGTTTATGATGAACTGGAAGCATTCTAAGTGAGCTGAAGATGTCGATATGATGCTCCTCAAACAAACCTGTGAAGAAGTTACAAGTCATCAGTCTATAATCCATTTTCCGCTGTGCAAGAGACTAAAGACAATTTGGCAAGATTTCAGAGAAACTTCTTCTAACAAGCATCAAGGCTATATCAAACGGGTTGTCATTTTGGGAGGGAGCATGTAAAGAAAATGCCTCACTAATTGGGAGGGAGTAATAACCCAAATAGGTCATTACAGTGATTCTGCAAGTAAGTCAAGCAAGCTGAGAAAGGTACGAGAAGATCAAGAGCTGTGAAGACATCCTCAAAAGGAAACTGCTCTACTTCAGCATTGCTTTTATCATTGTTATGTAATTGTTAGGAATCATTGTAACCAATTCACGTATATCTCCAGCTGGAGGGAGATTGTTAGAAACGAAGCTGGACGATATTTACGTGAATTGGAAATAGACAACTAGAATGCATTAAGTGCAAGGACTATTAATGTAATATTATCAACTCGCCGATGTATTTACTAAAGCCCGCCCAAAAGAGCGGTTTGAATACTTAGTTCGTCGAATTGGAATGCGAAGCCTAACTCCCGAAGAGTTAGAAAGTCTTCTCGAATCTTCTTGAATCATCTCATGAAGCTTCGCATGTAAATATTTTTTAAAAAACAAAATACAAAATTTGAAAAATCAACAAAAACAAAATATAAAAATATAAAATTTCAAAAAGACATAAAAAATATAAAATACAAAAACCAAAAATATTCTTCTCACGACATGTCTCTTGTATAAATCAATATTCTGTACGTACCTAGAAATGTCATTCAACAATGATACGGGCATGTACAGATGCTTGAGCGAGAGTTCATTTAAACATTTTCTAAAACATGTCGTTCTCAAAACTTTCTTCTTTACGGCTTTCGTGCATTTCAGTACGAAACCCGCGCTACAATGATGACTTCTGATTATATCTGATCAGGACTCGCATTGTTAATGGCAAACAAAATCAAAGAATCCTTGAGCACATGATCAAGATTTTTCAAAAATATTTTTCAAAATCTTTCTCCAAATTCTGTGCTCAAGATTCTTCAAAAGTGCAAACTCCCTCTATACCTGATGAACTCAAATAAGTACATTTTATTACTATCATTTATCCTATTAATTTGACTTGTTTTATTATATTATGTATGAGGATTGATACTTAATCGTTTACTTTTGTAATTCTCAGGTAAAAACAAGCATTTGGTGAAACTTAGCGATTTTGGACTAATTATGGAGCAAAACATGCAAGAAGTTAAGAGTCTACTGAAATGAAGAAGATCAAGACTAATCTGCTCCAGATGCGCCGCATCTCACTCATTACATACGGCACATCTCTATTAAGATATCACCAGATACGATCCAAGATACAAGAGGACATGCGCCGCATCTAATCATGGAGTTACGCCGCATCTTCTGGCGGTGTACGAATATTCCTGAATATTATAATCTTGGACCCCACGCGAAGTTAAGTCAATGCGCCGCATCTACTTACTAGATGCGCCGCATCTTCCCTCAGACAGAAACTATAAATACCCCAAGACCAGACGAATTTCGAGAGAAATAAAATTAGATTCGAAGACCGAAGTAGCAGAACCCTAGGACGAATTCAGTCAAGGAGGCAGCACAAGACACACCAAACGAAGATACAAGAGCTGTAAGAAGGTGCTGCATGTGTTTAATTCATTAAGTAGTTTTGTTTTATTGTGTTAGCAAACTTTAATTCATCAGGATTGGTGGCTTGTGTAATGTGACAACGAAAGATTGCACTCCCTTTAATACTTGCTTTCCCATCAATTCAAGTTTATATGTTGATGTCTTTGGTTACTACTTATTAGTGCATTGATAACCTCTGTGTTTATTAGTGGCTTGCGGGCATTTGACTGCGGAAAATAATGTGGCTCCCACGGTTATTACTAAATTGATCACTTAGGAATAACTTTTAGACATAAGTAATCATTAAGGGTTTACTCGCCGATAAGAATAGGACCAACGAGAAAGGGTTAACTACATACACTTCATATACAGCTATCAATAAAACAAGTGACAATCTACTTAATCATAAGGACAGCCCTCTTATTGTCTCGAGTATTTATCTGTGTACGTGTGTGCTACTTGCTGATTCGTGCCTATTGGTTTATTTTATTATTTAATTGCAAACAAATCGTGGCAGTCTCTCAGGCTGAAACCCCCTTGCGTTAGGATATTAAAATACTGATTAGAATAACGAGATAATACGTTCCACTCTTAGTGATCGACACTCTACTTACCATTATATTCATACTGACCGGGTACACTGCTCGTTAAGTGTGTGTGTTATTGATAAGTCGGCTAAATATAAATTTAAAACTTGAGTAGGCATTAAAACTGCTAAACCGCAACGACACATCACGCGCATCAAGTTTTTGGCGCCGTTGCCGGGGAGTGAATTGTTATTATCTGTTAATTTGATTAGTATTTTAATTAGGTTTTTTTTTTATTAGATTAATTGCATCATTGTATTATTTTGCATATTTGTTGTTTTGTGTGTTATTTGTTTGCTTTTATTTTTGTTTTTGTGTTTATTTTTGTTTGTGTGTTTTAATTTTTGTTTTTATTTTTCGTATTTTTTCTGTTCTGCTATCGTTGTACTGTGCTAAATCAAACGATACGGCGCATCTGATCTCTCAGATACGGCGTATTGCGTTTAATTTTTTTTTAAATACAACGCGTTTAATTAATTCGATACGACGCATCTTTTCCCCAAGATACGGCGTATCTGTTTTTGATAAAAAAAATTTCTAAACGTTAACGCCATACGACGCATCTGCTTTAGCAGATACGGCGTATCTATTATTTTAATTAAAAACAGTTTTCGAATTATTAAACAGATACGGCGCATCGATCTCTGTCGATACGGCGTATCCTCTGAATCAAAAATCTCGTATTTTTAAACGTAACGAAAGTACGGCGCATTAACTTTCGTTAATACGACGTATTTAATTTTAAATAAATATCGATTTTTGATTAATTAATTCGATACGGCGCATTCATAAATTCTAAGCGGCGTATCTATTTTCTGGATAAAGTCTGATTAAATTTTAACGATTATAAGATACGGCGTATCCAACTTTTTGGATACGGCGCATCGTGTGCAGACATCAGAAATTTGTATTCTTATATCCGTTTCTATATTCGTTAATTTCTCTTCTAGCGAACAAATCCTACTGATGATTTTACCTATGATGACAGGTTTTGCTATGGAAGACATCTCAGTGAACGGATATCTTGCTAAGGAACTCTTGCTTTCGGATTCATTCGATGTGAAGGTTTTTGATGATGTCAACTTCAATGTGCTCATGATTGATACGGATTTATTCTTTTGGGAGACTCCTCTTGAAGCTGCTTTTAAGGAATTCATGCGTTTGTGCAACATTGACAAAGGGGTGTTCTCTTATGATGTATTTGTGAGGTACACTAGAGATGAATTGTCGCTCTTATGGCCTATCATTGAATCCAAAGGATTGAACTGGACTACTATCGAAGAAGATGATGGGAAATTCTATCTTGCATACATGGATTCAAGCAACGAAAGCTGTGGTGGAGGCAATACCTAAAACTCTTACATGCCATATTCCGAGCAAGTACTGGGGATTAAATGAGAAATATCTGGACAATGATGGAATTTATGCTTTGGCGGAGTTACTATTTCATGGCAGGTTGGTACGATTGATTGATCTCTCCCTCAATGATTGGCTAGAACTTAAATATGGTAGTCCGGAATTCGCCCTTGCAAATGAAGTCAAGCAGATTATGACTTCATGGTTGACACGGAGTTTTAAGAAGCAATTTAACGAGTTCATGGAGATAAGAAGGAATATGATTGGGAAGGCTTGCTTTGACGTTAACCACGATCCTAACGATGTTGATTTTTCAGAGTGGTTGGCTAGTAAGTTTAATAACCATAAGAGTATGGATCGAGCTACTAAGGATGCATTATGGGTATATTGGATGAGAGGAGAAGATGAAGAAGTAGAAAGCGATTATGGGTCGTCACTTCATGATTCAACAATCAATGAAGGCATTGAAGAGTTATTCAGAATAGACATTGATGTGTTCGATTATGAGACACCCTTGTGCAAGCAGTTCAAAGAATTTAACTACCTTCTTCGAGTCGACGATGATGTGCTAACTGGAGATCTACCAGGATTTAAGACTTATGATGATTTCAAAAACACCTGGTGCTACGAATGGAATGACCAAGTACCATGGGTTTGGGATAAACCATGGGATGTTGAGCACATTAATCATACCTGTACACCCTTCGTTTTCAAGGATGGGAGTAGTGTTTGGCCGACCTGTGATTATAAGAGTGACGGAACCTGTAATGGGGGAAGTATAATTGGGATGAAACGGGTTGGAAACGATGTAAACTTTGAAGATTATGAATGGTACGATAATGTTGAAGAATGCCCACAAAAATTGGAGGCTTTACAAGAAAAGGGCAGAATTGAACGCTTGAAAGGACTTAAGGGGACATCGGATACTACTTTCTGGGAATGGGTGCATAAACAGTTTGATGATTTCACAAAGCTTAGTCGACGGTTACAATATGATTTGGAAAGAGAATGGGAGGCGATTCAAGATGATAATAATAATGAGTCGTTGATTGAGGAATTAGATGACTATTTGATTAAGGATCCTTACTTTAAGTTTGTTGACAAGGACGAAGAAGAATTCACCAAAAGAAAGTGTCAACTACTTGGGATCCCTTACAATAAGCCACCCGCAATGATTACTGAGAAATTTAAAATCATCAAATACTCTTTGGGACCCGATGAGGAATATGTTGCAGTAAAGACCAAGAGTTATATTAGATTAAGTCGAACGGAAGAAAACGTTGCGGAGCTATACGGGAACATCTTTCGAATGAAGGAAGAAGGATGGACCGTGACAAGGACTTATTGAAGAGCTGAACGTGAGTCTAACTTGAAGACTCTGGAATAAAGACAAGTGCTTACCGGGAGACAACCCGGAGAATTTCTATTATTCTGTTTTCTGTGTCGAGTCAGTCAGGCCCGCATGAGGATACGGCGCATCTCAATCCTGAGATGCGACGCATCTCCTGCAATGGTCATATCTTATTTTAATTTTTCTGCATTTTTATTTTTCGAATTTAAAACTATTTATCAGTTTATTTTAATGCGGCGCATCCCTGGTTAAGGATGCGGCGCATCTTTATTCTGATCCGTATTAATTCCAGGCTCGATACGGCGTATCTTCTTCCATAAGATACGGCGCATCGACTGACCTGATGATTTTCAGTTTTAATTTTTAAGTTTTATTTTTCCTAACTACTAATGTATTATGCAAGTTTGAACCTTTCTTACCTTAGGTGTGTTTTAAAGTGTTGGTGGTATTATAGTTTCCTGGATTTCCTGTGGATACATCAAGTATGAAGCTTAAACGTTCTAATCCACAAGAAAGATGATTTTTGCTCTTATACTAATGGAGGATCATACCGAGCAAATCTCAGGGGAGTTTTCCTGTTCTAATTCTTTTATTTTCCAGTTTTTAACCTTTTATACAAACAACGAGGACGTTGTTTAACTTAAGTGGGGGGATTGGAGAATTAGAACACTTAACAATTACTTGTCCTAAACTTTTCAAAAATTATGCTTAAAATGTGCTTAATATATCAAAATTTAAAATTTTTAGCATGTTTTTGTTTAAGATCTAAGTTGCATAGCTGCACACATGACGTTATTTTCAAAAATTGTGATTTTTCAAAATTCACAAATCTATGAGTGTGCCGGTGACTTATAAACTTTAGAACTTGGCTTGTATACTATTCGAGACCACCATAATGAGTATTATTTATATAATTGGAATGACTTGTCTAAATTGGTAAAATTCTAGGATTACACCCAAATAGCCTATTATATGTTATGTGTTATTAACTAACTACACTGGTTAGTTAACCCCCGTATAAACCCTTTTGTTACTCTCATTTTTAGAGTAAGATACCCCTAGAAAAACACTCAGAGCCATTCCTTTCGTTTCTTACACCTATGTTTAAAATGTTTCGTTACACCCTTACACCTTAGCCTACCCTGTAGATTAGAATCCGTGGTTGGTTAATTGCTATAGGCAAAGTGTGTTTCCTTACATTACATGTGTTCGCGTGCGTAATTCATTATCTTTGGTTAGGTCGGGAAATTGCACAATGCAATTAGAGTGAAAGTAAATATTGTATATCTTTGAGTTTATTTTTCGTGTGTTTACTACTTTCACTATTACCGTTATTTCTGAAGTATGAAAAGTATGGAAAAATTATCCAGAATTATCATTATAGTGATGTGGTGAAATTTTACACATCTATGTCTATGTTTGAAAAAAAAAAAAAAAAAAAAAAAAAATTGAAAAAATAAGAAAAGAAAAAGAAAGAAAGAAAAGTTGGAAGTTTGTTTTAACCGACTTATGTAAGGTTTTGTATTAAGTGGTCGATATCACCACTATTTGTTATATATTATATCTATGGATTGAATGGGAATTGGCAGTTATGGGAACGCCAATTAAGGTTTATTCTTTGATTAAGATCTTGTTGAGTATAATTCGTGTCTACCTAAAGCGTGTGTTTCAAGTGTTAAAGCGTGAGTTATTCGATGATATGAGTCTTATTCATGGGATGGTTGGGATAGTGATTAACCACACTTAGGATTTTAATTTATTTGTTTTGTTTATTTTTCATTTTACACCAATTTATATCCCAAATGTTATCCATGCCCTTTATTATTCTTTATCCAACCAAACCTTTGATTTATTGAGATTAGGGATTTGAGCAATCTTAAGTATCGTAGTCGTGGATTCGGCTATGTATTTATGATTTTGTCGCCCTTTTTGATATATTATTATTGGTGAAGTTTGGACCTATCTTTAACCTATTCGAGTTAAGGATTTGAGCAATTGCAAGTATCGTGTTCGTGGATTCGATCATGTATTTGTGATTTTGTCGCCTTTTCTGGAATTTGAGATCGATAGTGAAAGAGAATAATTAACCCTTAAGCCTACAAACCCTTTTTACCGCTTTAGACTTGTTATTCCTTAGCTTTAGTGGAGGAGATGTGTATACTTTCCAAGCTTATGATAGAATATTCGTCACGACTGGACAGTTAAACGATTAGATTTGCTTTTATCAACTTATTTTATTTTACTTCTAATTCGTTAAGTGTTTAGTTGTGTGATTATGAAATAAACGAATACATGCTTAAATATAAAAATAAATCCTAACATCTTTTAGGATACATTTTCATAAGAGAAATTCTAAGGTTTACTTGGGGACAAGTAAAGTTCAAGTGGGGGGATATTTGATGAACTCAAATAAGTACATTTTATTACTATCATTTATCCTATTAATTTGACTTGTTTTATTATATTATGTATGAGGATTAATACTTAATCGTTTACTTTTGTAATTCTCAGGTAAAAACAAGCATTTGGTGAAACTTAGCGATTTTGGACTAATTATGGAGCAAAACATGCAAGAAGTTAAGAGTCTACTGAAATGAAAAAGATCAAGACTAATCTGCTGTTAGACCCGTTTCCCGGGTGTTGGGAACCCATCCTAGATGAAAGTTGATAAAGACCTAATGTGATAGGTTGGTCAACAAAGTTACGTGGAAGTCAAACCCGATAGTCAAACTAATAGTCAAAGTATGACTTATGTAGTAATGTGGAATATGATTAATAAACTAGAGGGACCTAGTTTGCCAAGTGTTAAATATGTGTTATAAGTTAGTTGTGGCCAATTTAGAAGGAATGGAACTTGAGGGGCCATTCTTGTCAAGTGCTCAAAGTCACTACCTAACTATCTATATCTAGTTTTATCTAGACATTTCTCTAATTATTGAGATAAGGATGAGAAGGCCGGTTTTATTAGAGGAGATAGAAAAGAGAGGGAAAGTAAGGTAGGTGATGATCTATGAAGAAGATGATGAAGATCAAGTGCTATAGTTTTCTCTAGTAATGATCATCCCTTCAAGTAAGTATCTAGTTCTTGTTGTTTATGAAGCTTAAGATTAAGAGTAAAGTGGGTAATCATCATATGATCAAGATATGATCATATGATGATATGATTAGAAAGATGATGTTGTTTAATAGGTTTTGTTAACCCTTGTTATGTATTTGTTTATTATGTGATTTAGGTTTTTGGTTATTGTAAGGATGATGATTATGATGATGATGATGATGGTTAGAAGATGTTGATGATGGAAGTTTGTGTTGATGATGATGTTCTTGTTGTTATGTAGCTTGGTTTGAGGTAAGTAAAATGATGATAGCATATGTTATATGGATTTCTTCATTATGTGTTATGTATGTTATGTTGAGAAGATGAGCTTGGATATGCTTATGTGATGCCATGTTTATGGCTTATGTGATGAGATGATGCTATGGAATATGTTGATGTTATGTGCTAGATGAGACTTGAGTATGTAAGCCTTGATGTAAGTGTTTTATGTATATGATGCATCATGTGGATTGAAGTATGATTTATGTTATAGTCGTTTTACTTACTAAGCGTTATCGCTTACGGTTTAGTTGTCTAACCGTTTTGTAGGTTGGCATGTTCTTAAGGTTGGCTTGGATATGTGAGATGAGGCTTGGATGTGTTGGTTAAGGCATGGTTATGCAAATGGGTAGATTTGGTAAGAATATAGAGCTTAGGTAGATACCGAGCTCTCGTGTATAAGTTTGTACCCCCGCGAGTCAAGTAATGTTTTGAATTGAGTAAACAAGTGTTAGATTGTATGTCAAGTGTTTTGTAATGAATTGGAAGTCATTTGGTGGGTCTAAGCATGTTTTATGTATTTATGGTTCAAGTTAAAGGGGCGTTTGGTTTAGTTGTAAATATACCCATTTTGGGTAGTGAACGGGTCAAATGTTAATGGAACATGTTTGATATGTTAAATGAATGATTTTGGTTAAGTTTGAGGTGTTGCGGAAGTCCTATGTGGCATATGTCATGAAATGGGTCAAAATGGGTTTTTAGTGGTGAAATTGCAGTTTTTGTTCTTGATGGCCTTCTTGACAGCGTCCCCTTTTAATCGTCCAAAAATCCTCTGGCCCGTCAAGGTCTGACGGCGTCACCATTTTTCTGACGGCGTCACGGTTAGTTGGGCAGTTTTCGAAAAATCATATCTTTTAATCCGTAAGTCGAAATGGGTCGTATGACCTATCGTTTTGAAGCTATTTGAGTCTAATTTCATTTAAAAATAGTCTCAAGGTCTGAAAGTTTATAGATTTTTGTCAGTGGTTAAAAGAGTAAGCAGATGTCCGTAAAGGTGAGTCGTTTCCGCGTAAAAAGTTTCAATTTTTAGTATAAGCGGGCACGGGGTGTTACAACTTGGTATCAGAGCTTCGGTTTAAGTGAATTAGGTATCCACTATAGGTTGCCTAGACTTAAACCATTCGTAGAAGCCTTGAACGTAAGTTTTAGTAATGCGAAAAGTAATAGTTAAGTAGGAGAGGGATTATGTGTTATGAGCTTAAGGATGATAAGTGATGAATGTATGTTATGTGTTATTGTGTATGTGATAGAAGTCCGTGGAGGACTTGAAGTGTTATAATAATTAATTAGCCGTGCACCTCGTTTGGTGCCGGTGTTTATTTTGTGATTATGTGAATGTACGATAGAGATGTAGTCATGGAATGCGAGTAGAAATGCCCAAGTAGTATTGAAGAAGGATTAGTGAGTAAATTAAAGTTATATGATGTGTTAGTTATAAGGTGGGCCGTTTAATTGCGGCTAATTATAGTGATGGTGTTTAGATATGCATTGATTTCGAGATGCGATAAGGGGACCATAGACTATGTGAGTTGACTATAGTTATGAATGTTAGAACACTTCCGGACAAGTGTTAAATGTTAAGTGTTATCATCATGTGATGTTAAGTCTACGGTAGCTAGTTATATGTCTAAGTAGAGTGAAATTGTGCTTGCTAGTATGAATGTATAGAGGTGTATGAGGTATGAAAGATACATTAGAATGCATATTATGTAAGATTTGAATGTTATGTGTATAATGATTTTTGACCTAATGTGATTGGTAATAAGAGTTATGTGAAGCATGGATTAGATTTAATATAGAGTATAATTGCCATATACGCGTGTTGACCTAGTCGTGGTCGGAAAGCTAAAAAGAACATTTTGATTCATGAAATAAGATAAGTATGAAAAGTGTTTAATGAAGCATAGATGCCTTAAAAGCTTTAAATAAAGTAAGAAACGAATAATAAAGCATGTTTGTAGTTTGATGATTAGAAAGACACGAATGATATAATAACGATTATATGCTTGAAGGCACAAATTCTTATAAGAAAAACTAAAATGAGAAAGTTAAAGTGCGAAGTTAAGACGTGATGAGATCATGTTGCCTATGAAACATGAAAAATAAAATGTGTTATTAATAAATGGTTAAGCGATGAGTGGGAGTGATAAGTGAGATATAGATTGCTCTGGAAGTCATAAGTGATATGAAGTGCGCTAGAAAGAATTGTAAAACATGAATATAATCATGTTAAAATGCTTGAGATGTGTATGATAAGATTAATGAACATATTATAGAATAAACCTATGCAAGGTTTATATGCGTAAAAGTTGAATAGATTAAGATGAAGTTATTGTACAAGTGAGAATATGGTCAACACGGGGTTGACGAGTAACAGTAGAAGTGTGTTGAAAGAACACATAGAAAATGTGTAAATTGTAATGGACGAACTTTATGTAGAACTTGTCTAAAATAAAGATGACACATAGTGAGTTGTTGACGAACGTAAGAATAAGCCTATAGTTGGGTGGTAGATGTGTAAATAAGTGGATCAACGTAATGGTAAACAACACAGGATTGTGTGTTAAAAAAATATATATATATATAGCAATAGCAAGACGTGAAGAGAAACGCTAAATGGTATTAGAGATGGGATTAGTAAGAAACTTAATGTACTAACGCATAAATAATGACTCGTGAGGACGAGAAGTGTACTAAATTATAATGTGTAACAATAAGTTGGAATTGACATACTAAATGATAAGGGTTTGTGACAGGAAGAAAACAAATAAAATTGAGTAATGACGCTTTAAGTATGGACTGTAATGATGTTGAGTGTACTAAAGTATAGCATGAAAAGATAAGATGAAACTAACGAAATAATGATTAAACGTTTAATAACTTGAAGATTAAAGAATGAGGTTAGGGAATGATAGCATGAAATGGGACCAACATATGGTCTCATTATATCCAGTGACTAAGGACTAATATTAAAGTAGTATAGAGACGGGGTAGTAGTAAGGTAAAGCATGTGAGGCCTAAGTAGGAACATGAGGCGATGATAAAGAGTGTAGAGGTATGAATATAGATGATGGAACTCAAACAAAAAGGCTTAAATGCTAAAGGCTAGATGCGATAAGCTAAGAATGTAAATGAGAAAGAGATGAGTAGGTAGGAGAATTGAGCATGTGCATGAACGTGTGGTAATGTTAAATGTGCATTATAATATAGAGTGGTGAAGAAATGACATAAACTTATACATAATAAGTTCGTAACGAACTTAGGAAAGTTATAAAATGAGAAAAGGCATAGTGATTGAGTAAATGATGAATTAAAACGAAATTCCTAAATACTAATAGCTATAAAGAGATGAGCATGTACGAGGTAAATGTATTGCCATGAATTAATCACATTACTGCTAAGGCGATTAGCTGTAATCATCAAAAAAATAATGAACGTGTTATAGTTGGCGACCTATGTAAGGTCTATATGTAAAGGAAGCAAATGAGACTAAAAGAAGAAAGATAAGATACGAAAATAAAAAATAAAATAAAAAAATGTGATGGATTAAAAACGTAAGAAAGAATGAAAGGAGTGTGTATGAGATAAAGGCGTTGTCCTAAAATCATCATATTTCGGCTAAGGCGATTAGCTGTAATCACTATAAAAATGCATGAATTACGGTTGGCGACATGTGCAAAGTCTATAAGTAAAAGAGTTGAGTAAACTAACGTGTAATGTAAAAAGGTAGAAATGATTAACGCGGGTTAAGGAATGTACACTATAGTGAAAAATGTAACGACGTAGAAATTGTGTGAGTAACCAAAATGTACAAGAAGAATAAATGATGCTAATGAACGAATGAAGATTTACCTATGCAAGGTTTAAAAGTGGAAAAAGTCGGGTAGACTAAAGGGTGAGGTAAGAAGGTGAAAATGATTAAAGTGGATTTAGAAAGTAAGATGACAAACACATAGTGTGTACTTATAATAAGTAGGCTCATATGCTCTATGCGCTTGCGTTTACTAAAATAAATGGATGAGATAATGTGTGTAGGATAAGAAGTTAATGGCTTGGATCCGATGTTAGAATGTGAAAGTGGAAAATGATAAATGTTAAAGATCCTTCGGGATGAATGTAAATGATCCTTTGGGATGAATGTTAAATGTGGTATCCCTCGGGATGACCAAGTAAAGGAATGTTAAGAAATCCTTCGGAATGAATGCTAAAGATCCTTCGGGATGAAAAGTATTGCCTTCACCGGCAAGGGGTTGCCTACGTCCATGGCATATAAAAGTATCCCCATAATGAATGTGATAATGTGAAGGATCCAAGTCTAAGGAGGGTAAAAATAATGTAATAAAAAGAATGAGAAAATAATCAAAGTTAAATTGGGAAATAGGAGTAGTAGTGTTACGTCGGGAGTACATAACCATAAGTTTATATTTCTTGATTTACATCGATTGGGACGCCTCTCCATGTAAATGAGGAATTATAAATGAGTGGTCTTATGTGTTGCCGACACGGCACGAATAGGGTAGAGAAGTAAAGGGAGGAAGCCTATAGTTAGCTAGGAATTATAAAGACTAAGATAGGAGGATTAAGATTAGAGTATGTCTTGTGGTGAAACTTATGAGAAACTTATGTGTTGAGTGTAAGTTAATATTGGCGAAACTAAAGAATTGTAAAGATATTCAAAATGCTATAGTATGTAATTATGCCGTGGTGCAAAATATGAATAATGGAAATAGTTTATGATGAATTTCAGGTGTAAAAAGGCAACAATGCTAAAGTATGGTGCTATAAAGCTAATCCATGTGATATTTCTATAAGCTTTAGAAGGAAATCGAAAATGGCATGAATAAATAAGTGGGCTTATGTATAGCCGATATAACGTAAGCATGGATAATGATATGAGAAAGTGAAAACTAAAATGTGTTGAACGCCATAAGAGAGAATAGATATGAATGAAGCTTATGGTGACATTAAAGTCATGCGTGAAACCTTAAGTTAGACGTCTAAATTGAATTATGTTTTAATTTGATAAGTTAATTGGTGAGTGTTTCCAAAGATTTAGTAAGAAGGTTTGCGTTAGTGATGCATGTGAGAGATTTTGAAGGTACCGCTGTATGGTGCTTTGTATATTTTGAGATAAGTTGTCGGCTTTTGATATTGATGTGTGTTTTGGTATTATGTGGAATGTGAATTAGCCGATATTTGATGTTAAGGCAAGTTAGTGCATTGTTGAATGTCGAGTTTATAGTGTTGAAGTTTGACTCATATATAGTCAAAGTAGTAGATGTTTCCGGATGACTAGTAGTCATTTGTGGAAAATCTTAGAAAAGTTGCGAGGAGAATGGTGCTTTAGTAGATTAAGAGTTATGATTATGTATTGGAAGTTAGAATTTGCACGATCATTTAGATCGTTGCAAGGTTGTATCTTAAAGAGCATGAGGATAAGGACATGTATATATCGTAAAATTAGTTTTGGATAGATTTAGACGAGAGATTTCGGGGACGAAATCTAAATAAGGGGGGTAGAATTGTTAGACCCGTTTCCCGGGTGTTGGGAACCCATCCTAGATGAAAGTTGATAAAGACCTAATGTGATAGGTTGGTCAACAAAGTTACGTGGAAGTCAAACCCGATAGTCAAACTAATAGTCAAAGTATGACTTATGTAGTAATGTGGAATATGATTAATAAACTAGAGGGACCTAGTTTGCCAAGTGTTAAATATGTGTTATAAGTTAGTTGTGGCCAATTTAGAAGGAATGGAACTTGAGGGGCCATTCTTGTCAAGTGCTCAAAGTCACTACCTAACTATCTATATCTAGTTTTATCTAGACATTTCTCTAATTATTGAGATAAGGATGAGAAGGCCGGTTTTATTAGAGGAGATAGAAAAGAGAGGGAAAGTAAGGTAGGTGATGATCTATGAAGAAGATGATGAAGATCAAGTGCTATAGTTTTCTCTAGTAATGATCATCCCTTCAAGTAAGTATCTAGTTCTTGTTGTTTATGAAGCTTAAGATTAAGAGTAAAGTGGGTAATCATCATATGATCAAGATATGATCATATGATGATATGATTAGAAAGATGATGTTGTTTAATAGGTTTTGTTAACCCTTGTTATGTATTTGTTTATTATGTGATTTAGGTTTTTGGTTATTGTAAGGATGATGATTATGATGATGATGATGATGGTTAGAAGATGTTGATGATGGAAGTTTGTGTTGATGATGATGTTCTTGTTGTTATGTAGCTTGGTTTGAGGTAAGTAAAATGATGATAGCATATGTTATATGGATTTCTTCATTATGTGTTATGTATGTTATGTTGAGAAGATGAGCTTGGATATGCTTATGTGATGCCATGTTTATGGCTTATGTGATGAGATGATGCTATGGAATATGTTGATGTTATGTGCTAGATGAGACTTGAGTATGTAAGCCTTGATGTAAGTGTTTTATGTATATGATGCATCATGTGGTTTGAAGTATGATTTATGTTATAGTCGTTTTACTTACTAAGCGTTATCGCTTACGGTTTAGTTGTCTAACCGTTTTGTAGGTTGGCATGTTCTTAAGGTTGGCTTGGATATGTGAGATGAGGCTTGGATGTGTTGGTTAAGGCATGGTTATGCAAATGGGTAGATTTGGTAAGAATATAGAGCTTAGGTAGATACCGAGCTCTCGTGTATAAGTTTGTACCCCCGCGAGTCAAGTAATGTTTTGAATTGAGTAAACAAGTGTTAGATTGTATGTCAAGTGTTTTGTAATGAATTGGAAGTCATTTGGTGGGTCTAAGCATGTTTTATGTATTTATGGTTCAAGTTAAAGGGGCGTTTGGTTTAGTTGTAAATATACCCATTTTGGGTAGTGAACGGGTCAAATGTTAATGGAACATGTTTGATATGTTAAATGAATGATTTTGGTTAAGTTTGAGGTGTTGCGGAAGTCCTATGTGGCATATATCATGAAATGGGTCAAAATGGGTGTTTAGTGGTGAAATTGCAGTTTTTGTTCGTGATGGCCTTCTTGACAGCGTCCCCTTTTAATCGTCCAAAAATCCTCTGGCCCGTCAAGGTCTGACGGCGTCACCATTTTTCTGACGGCGTCACGGTTAGTTGGGCAGTTTTCGAAAAATCATATCTTTTAATCCGTAAGTCGAAATGGGTCGTATGACCTATCGTTTTGAAGCTATTTGAGTCTACTTTCATTTAAAAATAGTCTCAAGGTCTGAAAGTTTATAGATTTTTGTCAGTGGTTAAAAGAGTAAGCAGATGTCCGTAAAGGTGAGTCGTTTCCGCGTAAAAAGTTTCAATTTTTAGTATAAGCGGGCACGGGGTGTTACATCTGCTCCAGATGCGCCGCATCTCACTCATTACATACGGCGCATCTCTATTAAGATATCACCAGATACGATCCAAGATACAAGAGGACATGCGCCGCATCTAATCATGGAGTTACGCCGCATCTTCTGGCGGTGTACGAATATTCCTGAATATTATAATCTTGGACCCCACGCGAAGTTAAGTCAATGCGCCGCATCTACTTACTAGATGCGCCGCATCTTCCCTCAGACAGAAACTATAAATACCCCAAGACCAGACGAATTTCGAGAGAAATAAAATTAGATTCGAAGACCGAAGTAGCAGAACCCTAGGACGAATTCAGTCAAGGAGGCAGCACAAGACACACCAAACGAAGATACAAGAGCTGTAAGAAGGTGCTGCATGTGTTTAATTCATTAAGTAGTTTTGTTTTATTGTGTTAGCAAACTTTAATTCATCAGGATTGGTGGCTTGTGTAATGTGACAACGAAAGATTGCACTCCCTTTAATACTTGCTTTCCCATCAATTAAAGTTTATATGTTGATGTCTTTGGTTACTACTTATTAGTGCATTGATAACCTCTGTGTTTATTAGTGGCTTGCGGGCATTTGACTGCGGAAAATAATGTGGCTCCCACGGTTATTACTAAATTGATCACTTAGGAATAACTTTTAGACATAAGTAATCATTAAGGGTTTACTCGCCGATAAGAATAGGACCAACGAGAAAGGGTTAACTACATACACTTCATATACAGCTATCAATAAAACAAGTGACAATCTACTTAATCATAAGGACAGCCCTCTTATTGTCTCGAGTATTTATCTGTGTACGTGTGTGCTACTTGCTGATTCGTGCCTATTGGTTTATTTTATTATTTAATTGCAAACAAATCGTGGCAGTCTCTCAGGCTAAAACCCCCTTGCGTTAGGATATTAAAATACTGATTAGAATAACGAGATAATACGTTCCACTCTTAGTGATCGACACTCTACTTACCATTATATTCATACTGACCGGGTACACTGCTCGTTAAGTGTGTGTGTTATTGATAAGTCGGCTAAATATAAATTTAAAACTTGAGTAGGCATTAAAACTGCTAAACCGCAACGACACATCACGCGCATCAATACCCTTAAATGATTTTTAAACTCAAATGTTTAAAGAATATGCTTTATTCAAGGGGGAGTATAAAAATTAAAAATGCAAAATGTTTCATTTTCATGCTAAAATCCGTCTCTCTCCAAAACACTTTCATTTTAATCAGTTGATATCAAAAATATCAATGCTATTTTTTAGGGGGAGAGGACGTGATTAAAATGTGATCTAAGATCGTGGAATCTCAAAGTATGCTCACCAGACAGACTCAGCATGAACCCTCGAATTGACGAAACTAAATGTCGGTTCTCGAAAAGACTTGTCCAGGACGGGTAATAATTTCAAGCTGGTTCATCCAGTGATGTAAACGTGTCTCGCAAAGGACTTGTCTGAGTAGAATGTACCAATTCGAGAGATGATCATTGAATATGACCGGGACGGGTAATAATTTCAAGCTAGTCTAACTAGTGATGTAAGCGTGTCTCGCAAAGGTCATGTTCATTGAAAATCGATCAATTCAAAATGTGCAAACTCTACCCAACATGTGCAATTTTTGTTTAAAATGTATGAGCACATGTGAAGGGGGAGTATTTCAAAATTACAAAACTCTCGAAGTGTTAACTAAATGTGTTTATTCATAAACACTTTGAGAGATTTTTCAAAAGGTTTTATGGCAAATCTAGGATAGTCATGGTGTTATAAGGTGACTAAGGTTAGGAAAAACCGTCCTATGATCCGCTAGAGCCGGAGGGATCTACCCAAGGACAATTCCAATAGATTAGAATTAGAAGTCCTTAGGTAAGATTGGAAAAAAAAAGGAGTAAATGAGAAAGGGAAAGAAGGGGTTGAAGAATTAAAAAGAAAAGTTTGATGAAAGGGTGAAAAGAAATAGCCCTCCATGAAAACTTAGGGCAGAAACCGGGTCAATACATCTGCTATCGGCATTCACTAAGGTGATACTGATATTGAAGACAAGACGTCATTGACCCAGTGACGCGCTGCACCACCCCTCCTAGCCACTCAGATATCTCTTAAAAGATATATGTTTCATTCTCACGGAGAACACTGCATAATCTATCGGCCTCTCACTCCGAGATGTGTTGATATTGAAAAGGTGGCACTCTGCTCCATGCCTCCGACTACTAAAACCAAAACGCACATTATCGAGTCTAGAGCCATGAGATTCATCAAAAATCTCTTAGGAACACTTTCAATTTATACCCTTGTGTTCACCAAAAAGGACGCAAGGTGTACAAGAGTCTTAATGAGATCCAAGGATCTTGCCTGTTATCATGATGGTTACGTGCTTCAAACGGTCTACAGTCGTAGGGTGATCTCTAGCGACTCACTGAATCGTGGGTGCACTTCGGTGTATCCGTGTAAGCCCTCTCGGGGGTATCCGGTTCAGAACGGCCTGGGGGAGATTAGAGAAAGTCTACACACTATGCTGTTGACGATCTCGAAGTCCTAACCCGTAAGCGCTGGATGATTATTACTAACGGTTTTATGCAGCTACCCTTAAACATCCATTAACCATCATCCCATACATCACGCATCTTCACCTCAGCATACTCATACTTATGAAGAACATTCCTCATCAAAGCTCAAGTGTTAAAAGTTCAAGACAAGAAGATTAAGTTAACGACCAAGTGTAACAACAAAGTCAAGAGGCTAATCAAGATGTCAAGAACAAGTTCATATGTCAAAACGATGAAAGATTAAGAGGAGATGGTTAGCATAAGGATAAGAGGTATGAGTATGTTGGAGGACACGACGCATCATCACGAGAAAATATTGATCAAGGCAAGAATGACGATAAGATGATTACTCTTGAAGATCACAGTGCATGAAAGAACATTGAAAGAAGATTATTCTACAACGACACACAAAGATCAAGACATTGAAGACAAAAGACCACTCACCGGAGCATCATGGAAATGACCATCCCTTAGGGGGAGATTGTTAGCAATTAGATTTTTATAGAAGTGATGGTCATTTGTAGAAGTTTATTTATGTATGTCGTGTAGAATAAACAACCATGTAAAGCTTGTGTTGGACTTAGTTTAGTAAAGATAAAGATAAATCATCAAAAGCCCAAGTCCAACACAAAGCCCATCCCAAGGCCTTTAGGGCATCCAAGGCCTTACCCTTCACTATAAATACACACACTCTCCACCCATTTTGGTGTGCCTCTAAGTATTGTAAAGGTGAGAGAGTGTGTGTATGTGTTTTTCTTTAGCTTTGTTCTCTTATGGATTAATGATAAACATTCGGCTATGATTTAACACACACGATCCAAACTCTTCTTTCATCTTTACTTTCTTCTTTATATCATTAGAGTGTCACGTTATTATTTGAGTAGTTTTTATATTTCTTTAGTTTGTTGTTTTAAGGTTAGAATCTAGTGTTTACA